>SNQN01002351.1:32036-64734 GCA_008642245.1 Bassia scoparia | reverse complement strand
TSYSCYMWAARARMAMAMWSTGTCTGTCTCTCCATCGCTAGAGTTGATCTTGTTGATGACAAGTGCACAAAGTGGAAGAAAGCTGAAAGAACGTCAACAATGGCGAAATCAAGCGCCGATGATAATGATCTGAGACGAGCTTGCGAATCCGCCATTGAAGGCACCAAGCAGGACGTCATCATGTCCATCCGTGTCGCCAAGAGTCGTGGTGTTTGGGGTAAATCTGGCAAATTAGGTCGTCAAATGGCCAAACCTAGGGTTCTTGCCATTTCCAGTTATGTTCATTCTTCTTCTTTAATTGTCCCATCTGTAATTTATCTATTGTGTTGTCATTCACGAGTCATGATCTTGCGTAATCTGCAACTACCAGATTTGTGGATTTAAAACGAAATGTGCTAGGATTAAGTTTAATGGAGTAGTTGATTGTGATTTTATGCTTGTGAAATGTATGACACTGTTGAGTTTCTGTTAGGTTTTTATTTGCAATGCTGTTGATGATGGTGCAATGGTGTTTAGATTGGTTTACGTTCRAGTTAAAGATATGTGGCATTGTTCTTTTATGGTTTGGCTTGTCATCCATGTTTAGTGATGTGTGGATCCGTTTTTTTAGGGTAATTAGGGTCCTATTAATATTGTATTAATTGTATTCAACCTCACAATTATACAACCCCTCAAACAATTTGTCTCACTCTAGATGATAAAAAAGTTTAGCCTAAACACTCTATTTTTAAGTTAAAACAAATCTGATCTAGAATCCCTCATCTTCTAAGATATTTTGCTTGTTTTCCAAAGATTACATATTAAAATCCGTACTTGCCCTCCAAGTAAAAAGATATAAATGATAATGATAATATCTAAACCGTAATTCTATCTAATTCTCTAATTACAACCTCTTAATAGTAGAAAACTTAATAAGATATACTAGGAAATAGTTGATGAGCAAGTCCAAACAAATCGAATCGAACAACATTGAGATTATTCAGAGAGATTGCTCACAAATTCGCTCTCGCTGTCGCGCTAGAGCCCCAAATCAAGAGCTTGAGTCTAAAACCAAGAGTAAAATGTATCCCTTAAGGCCTCGCCAATTCCACTCTTCAATTAGACCACCATTAAACAAGAGCCATCAAGTGTCCTAAATAATCAAATGCTCTCCCGATGCATCATCAAATTCATAATTCAAAATGCATCATCAAATTCATAATTCAAAGGCATGGAATGTAATCTCCTAACACCCATAGATAAAGCATAGTAAGATTACCATTACAAGGTGTTTGACTTTGGCCACAAGCAACTCCATAACAACACAACAATTTAAGTTACTCTCCCCTTAATTCATTAAGCTAGCAAGACAAAACTCTCAAATCAATTGATGAGTTCCATCACTTAGGCCATGCTTGGTATGGGGTAATGTATTAAGGGGTAATAAAAGTCAAAGTTGAGAAAACAAAAGTGTTCAGAGATAAAAATAAAGGAATGAAGTGGTAAAGGGAGGATAAAGTGGTGGTGGTGGGAGGAAAAGAGGAATTACCCTTATTTGGGCGAAATAGTTACCCTCCTCCACACTAGGGTAATAGTTACCCTCATATTGGGGTAATATTTACCCCACTTATTCCTTTTTTAGTAAAAAAAAAAATGTAATTATCCCTCTATCACCGTCTTAAAACACCGTCTTAAAACACGTGTTTTCTTCTTAGTTTTCTTAAGTTTGACTTTTATTATACCTTAATATATTACCCCATACCAAGCATGATCTTAAACCTTAGAAAAGGAAACTACTCACTAATCATGATTTGGAAAGCAAATAAACAAGTAATAGGCAATAATCTAACACTAAACATAATCAAGAAGTTTATTAAAACTAAGATTAACAAGAAACAAGCAATTAGAGATCTACTAAAAAATTTAGAGCAAAAACAAGTAAAACAAGATGAAAATGCAATCAATGAAAGCAATAAAGAGATTAAATAAGATTGATTACCAAAATGAAGAACTTGATTAAAATGTTTGATTGAATGATTTGCAATTACAAAGCTACTCTTTCTCTTTCTCTCTAAAATGTTAAGCTAAACTAAGGTTTACATCAGAAGGAAAGCTGTACCAAAAAAATAGTACAAAAGAGTATTTATACCACCTTTTAAACAAGTCCCCATACAGGCAACCGACCATCGCGTGAACGACCGTTCAAAAACAGGGTAAGGCTGCTCAAAAATCTCCCAAGTGCTCCCAAATCATCTCATAGGGATGTCGAAGCAAGTGCAAAACGAAAATGGTTCAAAAAGCCATCAAAATACATGAAAAGGAAGCACAAGAGCCTAAGAAAGCACAAGAGCCTAAAAAAACACAAGTAAGCACCAATAGACACAATTTGGGTTAATTGGAAAAAGTTTAGGCTAAGATTAGGGCTAAAATAAGTGGGATAAGTGGCTCTATAAGCCACTTATCAAGCCCATACCACAAACCTATGGGTGAAAGTGTTGTCATATTGTTTGGGTCTTTTTAAGCCATCAATCATATATGAGACAAGTAGTAAAGTGTTGCAAAGTGAAGAAGGATGTGAAGAAGGATCTGCACCTTAATTTCAAAGGTGCAAGGCCCACTGAATTTCAAACTATGTCCTTGGAGCCTAGGTGTTGCGCATGCGTGTGCCTTTTGGTTGTGAGGTGCACTAACATATTTAAACGATTCATTTTTCAAAACTACAGCATTTTGCTCAAAATAGCGTTATAATCATATTGAAGTGCTTATATGACAAAAGAAAGCATAGTTCATACTAAAAAGTCACTAAAACGTAACACAATGAAAATGAAAAATGAAAGAACAAAATAGAAGCAAACATGGTTCTTCAAGCTTATTTTTTGCTCACTAGGCTACTAGAAGTACTAGAACAATGCTACTCCTAATCACACTCATTAGTATCATTATACTCATTTTCATTTGCTCATTAAGATCCATTTCAAATTTCAACCATTAATTCAATTCTCACATTTGGTTCATTTAGCCGACCCCACTTATGGGACTAACGCTCTGAKTCATTGATTGATTGAATTCAATTCTCACGTTTAAAATTCTACACAATAAATAAAGCTACGTATGTAATATAAATTTAAAGATATTTGCGTTTGTAATATAATTTAAAGCTACGTATGTAATATAAATTAAAAGATATTTAACCATTAATATAATTTAAAGCTACGTATGTAATAAAGCTACGTATGTAATTCTCCCTCTGTTCCAATTTATTTTTTTACGTTTCCTTTTTTGGTGTTCCCTTTTATTCTTTACGTTTCCTTTTTTATACTTCACTTTTTTACCTATGAATGTTACTTTTACTCCTAAAATTTATCATGTTACCCCTTATTTATTTCCTCTTTATTCTCGATTTTCCACCCAAACTTATCTCCTTCACTCATTTTTAATTTTACTACACATATCTTAAACAAATTAAAAGAATCATACAACTTCCAAGTAATACCAACATATTTTATTTAAATATTAATTTCTCTTAATTGACGTGCAATTTTATAAATGTGAAAGATAAATCGAAATGGAGGGAGTACTAAATTAGCAGCAAGAAGCCAAAAATACAATTCCCAATGTATGTTACCGTACTCTTCATTTTACCTCAAGTACCCGTGTCGGATCTTTTACACTCGGACGTGGGTACGATACTTGGACACTTCATTTTGGGMAAAAATCTTGGTAATTTTTTGAAAAATAGCTGAGTCAGACACTTATCCATGTCGGACATAGTCCAGGTAACATAGTTCCCAACTACAAGAATARAGCTACTACAGTAATGTAAATTTAAAGATATTGACCTTGTTAAGAGACATGTACAACTTTTAGTGCTTGTGTAGGGTTATTTTTTTTAATTATTTGTTTCTGATCACTATTGAATTCACCTAGGAATTTCTATTTTACAAAAATTATGGATCTAATTCTTGGGTTAATCCAGGCGGCATACTATATTGTATGTTCTTATCTTTTAAAGAATATTTTGCAAGATTTAAAATCTGGAGTTTATATATTTTTATGATATCCATGTAATTTGTACACAACATGTATACTTTGTGCCAAGGGGTCAGGGCCATATATTTGTCTTTGTTTTGCTTTGGACCTTTTGTAAAAGCTACGAACTTTATGTGTGGACTCTCTATTCTATTTGATGTAACACCATAAYATTTCATAAGTTCCTAATTCTTTTGAGTTAGCTTCCTAGAGTAGCCATTATACATAGTTCTCCAAATCATCATCATAGTTAAGGGTTCTCAATATGAAGGTGATCGTCGGGGTAGGAAAGAGTTAGAAAAGATATGAACCAGGAGAATGAGGCTCTCGATCGTAGGGGGTAGAGGAGGAAAATCTTTATGGATGACTACCCGAAATAATCACTTTTTGTTAATGTAGCCTGCCAGTCTTATGAGACTAAGGCTTTCATTGATTGATTGGTCTTAGGTAGGGGCAGTAAAACGAGGAATGCGGTACGCATGCTCGAATTGCGATCAGGGTCGTTCGTACCAAATCGCGAAACGAACGCGACCCAAAACGCCAGAGGCAGCAACCCAGTTCACTACTGTTATTTCATGCGCTCTGCTATTTTCCATGGGAGGAAAGCATTGAAATCACGAGAGAGAATAAGATGAGGGTGGGGAAAGATACGACATTACTACTTATTTTGTGGTGGGGTTGGTGAGGTTTTATTTATAGAATTGTTTTAAGCTTTTAATTTCCTTTTCAAATAAGTCAGTGGACAGGTGTATTAATTAGGTTTGACTTTCTAGCTTTTTGCCCTTTTACATTTCTTTCTATTTTTCCCTCTTTCTATTATTACGACAATACCCTCACTTAACCATTAAATGCACTTCATACAAACTACTGATACACTGATATTTTTAATACCGTCCGTTTTTTTTACAGTACTTATACAAGTAAATAATTATATATTATATATTTATGTTCCCTCCATCGAACCCGATTCACCTAAGGGTAGCGTTCCACGTATCCATTTCTGTACCTCATTTCAAATCGAATTCCGTCCCTTGTAACATTGGTTAGAGGTTCACAATTATTTTGAAACAYGTCCCTTGTTCTTTTCGCCTAGCCTTGTTGTAGCCAACTCGTCGAAATTTGTAAACTCTTGGTCCTATGGGTTTTCATTCTTCAATTTATTGGATGGGAGGAGAACTCATATTATAGCTTTTTCGTAGCTGACCTCATAAATACAAGTTGGAATTATGAGGATATAGGCTGAGTTGGAGTAAGTCATAGTGTCAATCGACCTAAAGTCTGATAAAGATGTATTGATGTCATATGGTAAGGACATGCTGCTAAGCTAAGTGTCTGAAGTATCATGTATCGAATATTAAACAAGATCTGACTTGTTAAGTGTAGGTTTTGGGAAAAAATAAGAATTGGATATTTTATGTGATCATAGCACACCTTTAGAATGAAACTTTATGTCTGTAAATAATTATGGCTTTGTGGAAGGTTTATTATGAAAGGATATAATTGTACATATTCATATGTTGAAATGGATGTGTGAGAACACCTTAAAGAATAAAATCTAGTTTTTATTATCAAGTTAAAGGTTAAGGTGGCAAAAGAACAAAATTAAAGATCTGGTATTATGGTTTGACCATGTGTAAGGATTTATGATTAGTTGTTAGGRTTGGAAAACATTTAACAGTAGATAGTTTATAATGGAGGAAGATGATTTTGGTAGATGATGTTGTTGATTTGACTGGTTTTTGTTTATGATTAGGATGGGAAAACATTTAACAGTAGATAGTTTATAGTGGAGGAAGATGATTTTGGTAGATGTTGTTGATTTGAGTGGTTTTTGTTGCTAAYGATTACAATGGGTTATCTCTTCACAGGATCCAATGRTAACAACAATGATATTGGTTTTGTTATCATAGTTTTCAATCGTATAGCCATTATCTTTACTCACGCACGGTCTCCCTATTTTCTTTGGGGTCTAATCTTTTTGCTCTAATTGTTATCATAGTTTACTATCGTATGTCTGTTGTTGCTCTTATATTTACTCACRCATGGTCTCCCTATTTTTTTTGAGGGTCTAATCTTTTTGCTCTATTTGTCTACGTTGGTTAGGTTTTAACATTGAAATCGTACTAATTATGCAGTTAAACAGAAGGGCCAGCGGACAAAAGCGTTCTTGCGTGTCCTAAAATATTCTAATGGTGGTATTCTTGAGGTAAATAATTTTGTTGAAGGTTGCTCTCTTGTACAGTCTCTTCAAAGGAAGCATCCATACTAATGCCTATATCTGTTGGGGATTGGGGATTGGGGATTGGTAGAGATAATTATTTAATCAGTGCTATAAGATTAAAATTGTGAGAAAAAATGTGACTCGAAGTGAAGCTGAAAAATCATTACTATGACACTATTGGAGATTATTTTGTCGAATCTAAAGTAATTAATGTATTCAAGGGTTTTATGTTTGGGTGTTTCATAGTGTTTCAATATTTTTGTCACTTCTATTCTGGGTTTAACATGTCTTGATGTTTCATTATCTTGAAGCCAGCAAAATTATACAAGCTAAAACATCTTTCCAAGATGGAGGTTAACACTAATGATCCCAGTGGATGTACTTTTACTCTGGTACCTTCTACTCTCTCTCATCATTTATGTGGCTCTTTGTATTCTCAGTTGTATTGACTTCATGATTCTATTTCTCTCGGTTCGATTTGCCATTGATAATATCCCGACTTTCCATTGTGGTAGGGGTTTGACAACCTAAGGAACCAAACAGTTGCTCCTCCACAGTGGACTATGCGGAATGCTGATGATAGGTATAAAATGTGAAGTCCTCGTTTCTCTTAAGAATCAGTATTACACATCGTTACATTCATATCGTAAATTTTGTTTTATAAACGCAGAAATCGCCTCTTAGTTTGCATATTAAATGTTTGCAAAGACATGCTTGGTCGTCTTCCAAAAGTTGTTGGACTTGATGTTGTTGAAATGGCTCTTTGGGCAAAGGTACGGAAAGCTATATGTTTTTCTAATTTAAATATCGTTCTATTCCCTGCTTATTCTAGCCATGTTTTAGCTTAAATAGTGTGAGCTGGTTACTGATTATATTTTGGTTGTTTCCTAACATTTTGTTTTTTTGCTTTTTTCTTTCAAATATTTGATTTACCCTTTTCATGGGTTGATTAAGCTATGATTTGAAGAGTTCTTTTCTTTTGAATACTTTTATGAGTATTACATCCTCCTAGAGTCCTAGGCTGAGTATCGCACGAACCCCCTAGGGCTCGGCTCGTTAAGTATTTATTGAGGCTCGACTTGGCTTGTTAGCTCGACGAGCTTGTAGAGCTTGGGCTCGTCTCGAGTTTGTTAAGGAATTGTTAGGCTCGAGCTCGCCTCGAAGCTCGATTTAGGCTTGAGTTTAGCTTGTTTAATTAGGCTCGAATTCGGCTCTTTTTAGGCTCAAACTCGGATAGTTTGGCCATAAAGCCCATAAATTTGMACTTGAGCATTCGGGAAAACAAACATGCAGTTCAAGAAAACATTAGATCTGAAAAAATTTATACTAAGAAAGAGGACCTATTCCACGATTAATATGAAGTTGAACAAGCTGGTCTCTAACGTTAAGTTTAACAAAAAGATCGATAAAAAAAACAAATTATTAAAGCACCACCGTCAGCCATAGTACCGCCCCCTCGCTCCCCCACCTCGTCAATCCAGCCACCTCAACGATCCAACTACCTCGTTGATCCAAGCGACTCGTAGATCCTCGATATCACCGTCGATGCAGTCAATTATGGCACACAACAATCACTACAATTTTTTATTTGTTTTGAATTGAATTTTGTTGCATTTTTGGGTATTGAGACCAATAGATGGAGACCATGGAGTGAGAGAAAGTTATGAGAGAGAGAGAAATGTTTTGTTGGCCTGTTGGTTTGACTGCCAAGAAATCTCTCCTTTTGTTTTTCTTTTTCAATGACTAAAGCTACTCTTCTTCTCAACAAATGTACATTATGTCAGTATTATACTACTATTATATTGATTTGCCTTGTGCTTCATTTTTCACTTTAATCTTTTTATTGCTTTTCAAATGATATTAGACATTATACGAAGTAATTGTACGAAGTATATATATGACATATGGARTTATTAATTTATTTTTAAAAAGTAATTTTTAATATTAAATAAACTTAACAAGCCTGTTCACGAGCTTTCGAGCCGAGCCTAGCTTAGTTCAGCTCAGCTCGTTAAGCTTTCGAGCCGAGCCCGAGTTCGAGCCGAGCTTCAACGAACCGAGCTTTGATCAAGCCGAGCCCGAACTGTTCGCGAACAGACCAGACTCATTCTCGCCCCTACATCCTCCCCTTCATTATGATTGTTATTTTATAACGTTCCATTTTCTTTATTTGATGCTCCCTTGACATGCCCAAAATTACCCCCTCTCAAAAGTTTGCTCCTTATGCGTACTATTGGAATCAATCAATCAAAGACTTAATTCATAAGCGGAGTTGGCTCACATGAACCAAAAGTAATTAGTTTGGAAAGTCATCCACAAAGATTTTCCTCCTCAACCCCCTACAATCAAGAGTCACAGTCTTTTGTAAATCCACCTTTTTCATTTTTCGTTTTTTTTCCATAGACCTGCTAAAYGTGTGGTGTCATGTCAAAATTTAAACGGGTTGAGGACCCTGACCTGAACCCGACCCGTTTAGTTAAATGGGTTTGAGGGTTGACTTGCCATAACCCGTGTAACCCGCCAACCCGTTTAACCAAAAATTAATTTTTTTGATTTGTTATAGCTGATTATGCCAACAAGCAACAAGCTTCTATTAAGTGCTGTATTTTCTGCCCATTTTATAACCTGTTATAGCTAAAAATTTCTGCCATTTTTGGCAGAAAACAAATCCTCCAATTTTGCATAATAAAACCTGCTCAATTGCTAGATAATTCACATAATTCAAGTCTTAAGCCAAAAATAGTCTAAAACAAATACAAGCACAAAGACAAATACTCCCCCCTTAACGTAGTAAATGCAACAATTGTATTTGTACTCTTCTCAATGCAAAATAAGCTAATAGTGGRTTCAGTGGCGGAGCTAGGATTTGAAATATGGATATGCACAATATAACGGAACAAACATTCGGATCATCGGGTCAGACATAATTAAACAAATTTAAAACACAAATAGTAATGTCATTAATATGTTACTTAAAAAAATGTCATACATATTACAATCCTAAAATAAAATAAAATAAATACTTAAAAGAACTATTACAATTGTTCTCTACGAGTTCTCATGTTTTGAAATCATTGAACAATTGGTTCCAAACTAACATTTACWAACAAATCTTTTTCTAGATAAGTTACCAAACTATCATTCAACATTTGATCTCCCAAACTATTTCTCAACTTATCTTTGATCTMYCGGAAAATACTTTTTCAATACTTGCCGTTGCAATCAGAAAAAGTAGCACTAATTTCAAGAACAAAATATATACTAAAGAAATTATTCGACACAAAAAAATTATCAAATCCAACAACTTATTATTCAACAATCAACAAAGACAACAATAACAAATCATTCAGCATTTCAGCATTAAACAACAAAGATTTCACATTATTCAACAAATCAGATTTTATTAACTCAAATAATAAAAAAAAAAAAATTGAAAATCAATTGCAATTTGCAAAGTAAATGAAGGCATGAAACTTACTGTAATTGTGGACTTTGTGACTTTGTCACTTCGTGGGTTTGGAGTCTTTGGACCACTCGACCAGGCGACCACTCCGACCAGCACTGCAGTCCGCAACATGACAGCACCACGCCACGTCGCCACCACCGTCCATCGATGACCGACCCGCTGTTTACCGAGAGCCCGTTGCCCGCACCGCGCACGATCAGCACCACTGATGAGCCGATGACYGATCAGAATTTGAGATTGTGAGCAAAGATTTGAGACTTTGAGAGATTTGAATTAAATGAATAATTGAATTTTTAGGATGTTGGAATAGTAGATCTGAGTTTTTAGAGAGAGAAGAGATAAGTTTTGAGAGAATGTTAAGTTGAAAATGAATCCCTTTTTTCCCTTTGCGCGTGTCTAGTCCCACTGTGCCACTTTACTTTTTTTTATTTTTATTTTTTTTTATAATTAAAGCTGGTTTTTTTTGGGGGTAAGGGTATGCACGTGCCCACCCGTGCACTACCCTACCTCCGCCACTGAGTGGGTTATGTAATGAATTAGTGAAGTGGCCCCAAAAATAAAAGAAAGGAAATAGTATGACAAGGAAAGGACAAAACAATTAGCAAATGTGGTCCCCAAAATATGGTAATTTTGCCATTAATAATTTAACAAATGTGGAAAGTTGTATAATTGTTGTAAGTTTTTTGTTACATCCGAATATAAAAAGTGTTGCAAGTTTTACGTTACGGTGGGAGTCAAACACAAAGTCTAAACAAACATAATGAGTTCCAAACCAAATTATAAATTCCACACAAAGTCTAAATGCAAGCCAGTCTAAGTAGCTTCATAGACATTTTTCGAGCTCGCTTGATATTCATCGTCATCGGCTATATCGACGCACATTCCCGCCACTTGATTACACAACACATTGGGTTCATCTTCATTTGAATCTAGCAAAGTTAACAAACATAAATAATAATATTAGAAATTAATAGTTAGATAGTAATTAGTAAATTATTTTTCAATTTATAATTCATACCTTTTTGAACTCACGCAAATATTCAGAAATTATTGACACAAAATTTCTGAAATTAGCCCATGAATAATATAGAAGTTTCTCAGCAAAATAATTTGCAAATAATGATACAACAGGTTTATATCAATATAATACAGTAACTATTCATCATAATATCATATTAATACAGCAAATTAGCAGCATATTAATACAAGTTTTCTGCAAAATAATTCAAGAATATAATTCAGTATAATTGAGCATTATTTCAAGAATACAACAAAGAATAATTTCAAGCCCAAAAAAAAGGAAAAACAAAGCAACAAACAACAGGGAAAAACAAATCAGGTAGCAAATAAAAAACAACCAAAAAACGAAGCAAAATTACAACAAAAAACGTTTCAAAACAATAACTGGTTTTAAAAACAACAATTACAGAAAATAATCAGTGGGCAAATAAAGGGAACAGTAAGCAAATAACTAGTAATGCACCAAATTATTCATAACAAGTTCATACAAGCAAATAACCACAAAATAACTCATTAATGAACAATACAACAAGTAGATCTAGCGTTAAACAAGTCAAAAATACAACAAATTACAATTAATATACATAAAATTACTTGCATTCAAATAAGAACACGAAAATCAATAAAAAATAATCATAAGTTCATAAAACACTAAAATTGAAATAATATAACGAAAATTTACCTAAAATATTTGTGTGAAAATCGCCCAAAACAATGGAACTCCCAACCAGCTTCTTAGCTTCTTAGAGCGTGTTCCTGTTTTTTTTTTTTTCTATATTAAATACGATTTTTAAGGATTTTTGGATGATTTTTTTGTGAGTTTTTGAGAGAAAAGAGAGTAGAAGATAAGAAGAGAGAGAAATAAAGAGTAGAAGAGAGAAATAGAAAAACGGTTGAGGAGGAAAATGAGAAATGTAGGGTTTAGTTAGATGTTGTTGCTATTTTGTGTTTTTATTTTAGATTTTATTTTTTTTCATTTTATAAAATTGGGCCTTAAATGCTACGAATAGTATAGTTTGGGCATAAATATTTAGGCCCACGAAAGATTTTTTTTTTTTTAATTTTTAAGTTTCGTGTCATTTCGTGTTCAGAATTTCAACCTGAACCTAACCCATTTATTTTCAGGTCGTGTTCGTGTCGGCTCATTTAACTTTTCGTGTCGRAAAATTCRAACCTAACYCGCTTTTTTTTAGGCCGTGTTCATGTCGTGTCAGGCAAAACTGCGGTAAATTTAACCATCATAAGTATAGTTATTTCCGTGTTAAATACCTAAGTAGCAAACAAACATACTCCCTCCTGCTAGTTACTATTCATACGCTTCTCAATGCATGTTTTGTATCACTTATATCTTTAGTTACACATTTGAGAATATTATAACAATTGAATATTAATAATCTATTCATTAATACGAATCAAACAAGACCCCACATGACTATATTTATAACAATACATTGATAATTATTTACAAGATTCTCTTCACTTGTGAATAKTGAAATAAACGGGTGTGACATGAACTTCATGGAACGGARAGAGTAGTTACTATTTCAAAATTAAATTTTTAGCAGCCACTTAGGACTAATCATAGTAAAAGAATCCTAGGCCGGTTGTTCGAAATTATTTTATTTAAATTYGATCGCACGTAAATTTCATGTCTTTTGTTAGTACTAAAATAAAAGGAGGTGATAAGAATGTATGTACAAAACAATAGAAGGAATTAAACACACACAGATATATTAAAATTACCTTCAAATTTTAAACGAAAACAAAAGAAAACAAATATTAGAAATTTCAAAGACCATCTGATAACGAAAAGGTTAGAATTGACAAGATAAAATAAAAATAAAAGAAGACTACATATGATTTATTTACACGATTTAAGGTTAGTAATTATTCACATGATTTATTATAAGAGTGTATTTACATAGTTAGTAACAAAGATTAAGGAATAAAGAGAATTATGAGTTAGGGCGTGTTTGTGAACAATTCGGGCTYGGCTCGGTCAAAGYTCGGCTCGAGTTCGGACTCGGTTCGAAAGTTAAACGCACCAAGCTGAACTGGATTAGGCTCGTCTTGAAAGCTCGTGAACAAGCTCGTTAAATTTTTAATATAAAAAATCATATTAATACCTTTATTTTTATTTGACATTATTTTAAAAAACTAAAATTATGTCAAATACTACTAAACATCTAAACTACTAGTCTAATACGGAGTAACTAATAATAGTATCAACTCGAAAAAAAAAATAATCTAATACTAGTATCAATGTATCATAAAAAAACAACAATAAAGGGTTAGTGGGAAACACTAAGAGTAATAACAATAGCACAAACCTTTTAGAGGTTTTTCCTTATGCCATGTCACATTTTGACGAACCTCTTCCAAACAAACCTATAACTAGCAACAACACAAAAACCTTTCCAAAGGGTTATATTGGGACCCACAATTTACTTTAATTTATTTTTTTTAAAAAACCCAATTCACCTACCAAAATGCCACATCATCATTTTCAAACCACTCACTATTTTCAAACCCCTCTCATATATGAACCGCAACTAAATTGAGTAGCAATAAGAGGTTTATTTATGAACCTCAAAACAACAAAATAAAACTCTCCACAAACCTCTTATTGCTAACGCCCTAATAAATGAAAACAAATGAAAAATAAAATATAAAATAAGAGAGTAGAAGATTGTAAAAAGTGAACAACGACCATTCTCAATTTATCAGTTGGCCACTTCACTTTTCATTTTCTCAAGCCCACTCACTTCCCAAACTATAAAACCCTAAAAAGTCCCAAAAACTTTGAAGACACAGAAGCTCTATCGCAGCCAATAAAGGGAATTGCAGTAGCGGCCAGAGCGAGTGGGGGACTACGACAGGAATGACCAACGGCGTGCACCCTGTTTCAGTTTATATTGAGACTTTGTTTCAGTTTTTTTTCCTGTTTAATGGACGATTTATGCACTAATTGTACAAAATTTGTTTATGCTAATTTATGCTTATTTACACAGATTTTAAATGTTGATTTATGCTTAATGCTAATTTATAGTGTTAGTTTGTTGAAATTGTATTTATCAATTTGAAGTTTTAAATACTTTGAATTGTATTATTGTGATTGCCAGCTGGATAGGAAAAAGGTTGAGTTTATCATCTTATACTTGAAAAAATCTCGACGAACATATAATTGTGGTTTTGGAGCATATAACTTAGTTGTGAATTTGTACACAATTATAACAAAAAATTTAGGTTCATTTTTTAAACGAGTCGAACTCGAGCTTTCGAGCCGAGCTCAAGCCTTAAAAATGCTTAACAAGCTCCACGGGCTCGACGAGCTAACGAGCCGAGCCTCGATAATTCCTCGATAATTAATGGGTTTGGTCTCGGTTTGTGCAATAATCACCCCTAGTCCTCATAATTTATACCTTTGCGTGCACGATCTTTCAAACAACCCTTTTGTGAACCTTATTTTCAATTACTCAAATCAAATTGCCTTAAAAAGTAAAATGTGTTTTTTGTGTTTGGATTTTATTGTAAGCTAAAAGTGGGGATTAGGAGAGAATTTTAGAGAAGGAAAGAGTAGTAGTGTCAAAGACGAAATTGGGTTTAGCTCACAAACAAGCGATATTTATAGTAAAACGACATTCTTGAGCGCGGTAGTGGATATTTTGCGTATCTGCCAAAATCGAAGTTACGTTTAAGCGTTTTAAAGCGCATAAATTCAAACCTTGGTACTGCGCTTAAGCTCTAGAATCCTTAGGAGCTCAAGCTCTAGTTTTGAGTGTATGCGYAGCTAAGTTTTAGCGCTTAAGCGCTGCCAATCCTTGTGCTTAGGAGCTCCTATTTTCACTCCCAACTTGTCATCGTAGTTCGTTGAACCAATTTGCACAACTTGATTTTTCGGTTGTTGATTTTTTCAAAATATTACCTTCTACTATTTCACAGCATTCCGGAGCTATCTAATTTTGTCGCTCAATTACAAATACGCCCTTTGTCTTATTAGTAAAAAAAACTTTATTTTTGTTCATAAAAATATTTTCATTTTGGATCAACAATAAAACAATGTAATAAAAATACTAGAAAAATATAGAAAAAATTCTACCAATTAAGGAAATATTAATAAAATATTTTTAGCTTGATTTGGGCTTAATGGAATATGCACTTGGACTATAAATGGCAACTTTTGGCTTCGAACTATTGAAACTTTAGGGTTTATTGTTTACACTTTACGGATGAGGTATTGGGTGTTTGTTGTTTGCGGATGATGTTTTGTTGATGGATGACTAAGAAGGGATTAATGCGAAGTTGGAGTATTGAAGACAGGTTTGGATTCTAGAGGATTTGGAATGCCATTTTGGAGAATAGTCACGAGAGTAAGTATTGTGCGATTGAAGCATCCCTTTAAAGCTGAAGGTAGGGGTCATGTAGATGAGGATGTCGAGATGGATGTGTGGAAACACTCTACGAGATAGAATMAAAAATGAAGTTATTCGTAGGAAAGTTAGTGTTGCAAATATTGCAAGCAAATTGCTTGTGTTGGTTTGAACATGTAGGACAATACCTTTGTTGCACCGGTGTGAAGAGTGGGATTAGGGCGATGTCAAACGWGGTAAAGGGAGAATGGAGATGACTTTTGGGAAGGGGTTAGAAATGAATTTGAAGCACATGGATTTACAAAAGAATGASACCCTCGATCGTAAGGGTRCAGGACCTCCGGAATAATCACTTTTGGTTCATATTAGCCGCCTTCACTTATGGGACTAAGGCAATGATTGATTTGTTGACAGTTTACACCTTACAATGGACCCAAAATATGAAAATAATATGGCCCCCTATTTTAAAATACAAACAAAATAAAGCCAGTTATATTCTTATCATTTCGGATACCAAATCGGACACGGATATCTGTTTATGATTTTGTCGGATATTCGAATTACGAGAAATCACTATCGGATTTGGCATTTGATATCCGATTTTTAATGGATCGGGTTTGATGTAGAAAAAATTATCGGATCAAATCATAAGATTGAGCAAAATCCAGAATGGTCTCTTAGTGAGCATCTCGCTGCCCATACCCTTTCCATGGGCACTCTCGAAGCCATCACGTCTTACCTTAGATGCCTATTCAAGTCACCTCTAATGTATAACCTCTCTGTGTGTGAGGGACACCTTGGACCACCTGATCAAAATCTTCCTAAAATTGTCACTTCACTTCTTCACCCAAACCAACTTGGGGCGCATAAGCACTAATATCATTAATGATCATTTTACCACTTATCAACTTTACCCTTACCGGCCTATCACTTTTCCAATAGGTGATACGAGTCAAGGTGCAAGAATTGGGCAACTATTCTATGATCTCCAATGCTTGAAGACGACAATATCACCTGAATATATTCAGTTCTGGTTAATTAGATTTGGATATCATCCGAATATGTTTGGCCGAATTATTTAGTTTTTATCTTGCAAATTAGTTAGTTAGGATAATTTTTCAAAATTAAATCAGAATAGAGTTTTGAATTCTGATTTTTCAGTCAATAAATTTTAATTGTGGTTTTGTGGGTACACAAAATTACAAGGGTTTTCTGATTGTTTTGAAAGTTAAAAGCGTCAACATTCAAATCGTTTTAATTTTCCTAATTGCGAATCTTTTGTGAGGTAAAACAACCACAATTTGGGTTTGGGAGCAAATCTCTTATTTGTTAAGAAGAATCAAGCATTTATAAGAGTGAATCTTCTAGGCGTTTGGTTAACTATCTGCGATCCTTCCTTGAACACTCATTTAGGGCTAGGAAAACATATCAATAGGTGTTGATTAGGACTTGCTTAATCGAGCTTCTTTTAGAACGAGAGTCATAAGAGGAGGATGACGAACGGAAATGTTTCCTTAACTTTCCTTTTTGACTTTCTTAACTTAAAATGTGATAACTTTTTCTCCTATCCAGTTCTTGATTTATAGTCTGCCTTCAAGTGCCTCATTCATATTATTTTGTTTACATTCTCATGATGCAGGAGAATACTTCTACTACCACCACAACCAGACAGGTGAACCCTGAAGATGGACATGTTCCTACTACAATGACTGAAAAAGACATGCAGGTTACAATGGAGAAAGATCTAGTATCCCAAGTAGAGGAAGAGGACATGGAAGCTCTTCTCGGCACGTATGCATTCTTACTTTTAACCAATTTTCAATGGTTACTTTTCAGACTGATTATGYGATGTTATTTTCATGGACACTCGGCATGTTTCAATTGTTTTTGTTTGTAATCTTTCAATATGTGGTAGTATAATTGTATAAATGTGTAATCATGTATAGTTTATGCAAGCCTTTTGCAAACATGTAATTTGTTAGAGATGGTTTATTGTTTTATTTATATATAAGAGTTGCCTCACATGACCTGAAAATTTGATTGTTTTCAACCATTGACATGAGCTTGGTGCTATTGCAAGCAACCATGAGGTTGCCTTTAGTTTAAATACAAGAGTATATTGCTTTTCTTTGCCCAAAAGAACAACTTTATATTTCATTRGTTGTAAGTGAAAGAAATGTCATGTGTTGAAAGTTTGCAACTTTATATGTCAGTGGTTGCACTGCAAAGTTGAAGTATTTCGAGGTTATTTTGATTTATGTTAGAGACCTCAGAATGCAATAATGTTGAATATAGTGGGAGAAAGAAAACATATAAAAATATGATATGATCACCTTTGTTATTGATATCYGTGATAAGGAAGAGGACATTTTTTTGTTTTTTTAGACATGAGCCTCCATGATTTCATTGTATGACTGGACTAAGGGTTCGTTTACATTAACTGAAATCAACTGATTTAACTATTATTAATAATATATCTCTATATTTATATTTAACTATTTAACTTTGGCTTAATATTAATCATCGATTGACGATTGATTTTTAACTATTATTAATAATATATCTTTGGATTAATATTTAACTATGTAACTTAGGTTAATATTTTAGTTTAGATTAATATTAATCATGGATGAATATTTAACTTTTGATTTAATCTTCGATATAATATTTAACTTTGAATTAATATTAAACATGGGATTAATATCTAACTATTATTAATATTCCCGCTGTAACGTAAAAGTTGCAGCACTTTCTATATTTGTATATTTGGGTGTAAGAAAAAACTTGCAACAATTGTACAACCTTCCTCATTTGGTAAATTAGTGACAAAATTTCCATATTTTTGCGACCACTCTCGCTAATTGTTTTGTCTATTTGTTACCATATTATTTTCCTCCTTTTATTTTTGGAACCACTTCACTAATTCACTACCTAACCCACTATTAACTTTTGATTTAATCTTCGAAATAATATTTAACTTTGGATTAATATTAAACATGGGATTAATAGCTAACTATTATTAATATTCCCGCCGTAACGTAGAAGTTGCAGCACTTTCTATATTTGTATATTTGGGTGTAAGAAAAAACTTGCAACAATTGTACAACCTTCCTCATTTGATTAATATTTTTGTTTTTGTTTCTGTTTTTGTTTTTGTTTTTATTAATGATATATTTTTGGATTAATATTTTACTGTTTAAATAATATTGGTTAATAATATAACTTGAAAGTTGGGATTAATGATATTATACTGAAACGTTTATTGTTATTGTTATTGTTATTGTTATTTTGTTTTTGTTTTTGTTTTTGAAGTAAACATGTCCTAATTTGTAATTTTTTTGGTTGTAGAACATGCTTATCTCGTTAATCTCTTATCCTACTTTTTTTAAAAATATATTTGAGTTTGTAAAACGGCAACAGTGGCTAATAGTGGGCTATTAAGTGAATTTTTGAAATAGGTGGCAAAATATTCTACATGGATGTTGTCATGTTATTAGTAAATCATGTTGCCAAACCCCTATATTTTGAACATCTTTTGTTAACTTGAAGCTATTTTAATTAATTAATTAATTTATTTATTTTTGGTTGGGTTTTTAGTGTTAAGGGCTAAGGTTAATATACGGGCCGGTGCATATGGTGGTTNGGGCTATGGTTCAGAAAGACGGGTGTATGGGAGTCTAAGAGAGAATGTGTTATTGTGTTTGCCGTTGGTGGTAGTGCAAGTGACACTCCAGGCATTTGATGGAGTTGGTTGGTGAGGTAGTGTAATGGACGAAGGCAGTCATGGTCATGGTCATCCATACTTAGCACCTTTTCAGGTTTATACACAAAGGAGGAAAGGCACCTTTAAGCCTCACAAGTCAACATTACCTCAACTTAGGACAAGAAAGTAATGAATAGGAAGGGAATGTCAGTAAGTCACCKTTTTGTATCACAATGTATTGTGAGTGCTGTAGGAAGGTAAGAGCATCCAGAAAATGAAATAAGTATTTGCCTTTTGGAGATTAGTAGCCTGAAGCTACCTTGGAGGTTCATAACCTCGTGTTATGCTTATCATCTTTTCGTGTAATTTTCCCATCAATTAATCAAATTAATCTCTTCTTCTTCATTCTTAATTCAACTTAGTGCAATATTTTCGAGTAAGCAAGCCTATCACACTTGGTATCACAGCAGTACTGTCCGTGATGGTCGGATTTCAGTTTGTGGTGGCCGCAAAATGCCAATGAGTTTTTGTTTTTCCGGAAAAAGGTCATAAAGTTTGAGGTATCCAGAGTGAAGGTAATGCAGAAATTCGTGATGAATTTGGATACAGTTCGCACAAACGAGGTTGTGGGTTGTCAGAGATAGAGGACGAATGGCGGATTCGGCAAGAGCTTCAACTCCCTGAGTTTGATGGGAGAAATTATTTTGACTGGATTTTGGAAATGGAGGATATCTTCCATTTTTTCGAGTTAAGCGAAGCAGAAAAGGTAAAGGCGGTGTTACTATCACTTGTTGGCGACATATTGGTGGTTCGAATTAGAACACCAAAGAAGGCCGTTTGTTGCGTAGGCAGATTTGAAGGAGCAAGTGATGTGGGTTTCATAGAAATCCAGCTTTGGTGTTTGGAAAGGAAGTTGTGTTGAAAACAACCATTGACGAAGGGACGTGGAACCCGAGAAACCGAAGAAGGTGCCTGCTAGTGTGAAACCGGTTATACCCGGGCTTGGTGAGTTTTGGGGAGGATATTTTGTGTGCAAAGGGGTTACTGTCACCGCAAAGGTTTTTTTATSACAGCCCCATGCGTGAAGAAGGTGATCCAAGGGAGAAAAATGGAAGAATCTTTGAGCGTGGTGGTGCTGGTGGTTCTGGATCTGGAAGTGGGCCAGGCTGGACGGTTCTGATGACTAGTAGCGGATGGATGTTCGTGAAAGGTGGTACTAGAGCTTGTGGGTATAGTGGAATATTGGGCTTGTCAATTGACAATGGTGGGTTTAGCGGTGGAGCCGCCATGTATGAGAGCAAGGAAAGAGTGAGGAATGTGTTTGGAAGGGGCGGGTCAGATGCGAGTGGGTCCGGTGGAGAACTCGACAAACTTGTTGAAGGTGGGGCCAGAGGAGCTGCTGCATATATTGGCAGAATTAACAGTGGGAAGAAATATGTGGCTTGAGGCGCCGGTGGGCTATGCGTGGTATTGTTTGTTGTGTTGTGGAGAAAGCCAGATTTAGAAGATCCTAAAAAGGGTAATAAGGAAATATTCTGTGTTAATACTGAGATAACATTTTTTGGGGACTCACGTGATTTTTCATTGGGTAAACATAACCTCAACTTAGGACAAGAAAGTAATGAATAGGAAGGGAATGACAGTAAGTCACCTTTTTGTATTATGATTATCCATTTTMGGAATTGAGTAGGGAGTTGTATCACAATATATTGTGAGTGCTGTAGGAAGGTAAGAGCATCCAGAAAATGAAATGAGCATTTGGCTTTTGAAGATTAGTAGCCTCAAGCTACCTTGGAGATTCATAACCTCAAGTTATTCTTATCATCTTTTCTTGTAATTTTCGCATCAATTAATCAAATTAATCTCTTCTTCATTCTTAATTCCAYTTAGTTAGTGCAATATTTTTGAGTAAGCCAGTCTATCACTGGTAGGTAGGTGGTTGGGATGTAAATCATGGTTAGTACTCACTTTAGAGGAAAGTGAGGGAAGTATGACAAATCAGCAAGCAAGCAACAAGTGAAGGGTGTTCTTTCACTCTCCCTTCTCTAAAGCCCCTTGAGGAAACCGCCCGTATGTGAAAGAATACAATTTAGAGTCATAGCCTTGATGTTGCCTAGTTCTTGCTCTGCTGCTCTGGTTGTTTATGGGAGCTTAGGATAAAAGGTATTCTTCCTTTTGGTCTTTGGTCATTTATCTATGAGTTTGTGTATGTTCATAGAACTATTGGTGGCCTTTTTGCGTCTTGATTCATGTAATGGAATACATCAATGATTGAGCTGTAAGCAGGTTACAAACAGTGCCTTAAGGCAATCTGTCATTGTTGGTCCATGACTACTTTAACTGACAATTCTGCCAATGGTT
Organism: Bassia scoparia; assembly: GCA_008642245.1. NCBI lineage: Eukaryota > Viridiplantae > Streptophyta > Magnoliopsida > Caryophyllales > Amaranthaceae > Bassia > Bassia scoparia. Next base: position 43,585 of record SNQN01002351.1, on the reverse strand, counting down.
CTTTCATTGCTGCTTTTTACTTATCTGTTTTCAAATAGAATAGGTAGTGTGCTATGTCGGGTCAGGAGATGGGAAGTTAGCAGGATTTGAGCTCTGATCTAATTCAGGAGCTCAACAAAGGGTTTTGTTGGTATATTGACACTTTCTTCCCCTTGAAAATGTTGTTTTCTGTTTTTCCTGCATCTAGCCTAGATCAGTATATGTTGGGTTCTCTTCATTGCGGCATGATATTTTCTGTAAACCATGTCTTCTAGAGAAGCTGTTGGCAAGGTGCTTGTAAATTGTCATGAAAGTAAATGTGTTGAGAATTGAGATGATCTTTATGCTGCTGGAATTTTCCCCTATCCCATGTTGCTTAGTGTGTACTTGCAATAACAAAGATGCAATATATCAGCACTGTGTAACAGTCAGTTAACAATCTATGTCCTTGATTGGTTTGTCAAATTCAGTTATGTCATGGGTATTGGGGAGGCAGAAGCTTTTTCTGAAAGGTTGAAACGTGAACTTCAGGCTTTGGAAGCGGCAAATGTTCATGCTATTTTGGAAACAGAACCCTTGGTAGAACAGGTAAGCTCTTTTTATTGACTTAAAAGTATGTTGTATTTGTTCCCTTCAATTATTTGGCAGTTTGACATCTGACTGCATGCTGCAGAGTAATTAAGTTCAAACTTATGCATMGTTTATTAGCTCCGGCCCTAATAATGATGAGGAGGCATGATTTTCTTAGCGAATAACTTCGTATGTGACATGAAAGATCTAGAAATTGATGTTAGTCTCATAGATATACATGGCTTCAACAAAGTCGATATTGTTCTGAGTCTTTGCCTCTCTCCATTCACCACATCTACTAGATATACATGGCTAAAACAAAGTCGATATTGCTCTGACTCTCTGAGTCTTTGCCTCTCTCCATTCACCATATCTACTAGGGTACAATACTTGATGTTCAGATATGGATATGAAATCTAGAATAACCATGATCATGATTTTTTAATTTTTTTTTCACAAGATGGCCATGTCTAATGCTTTGACATTTACACTTTTCTGACATCAACTTGCTGTAATGATAGTTCTGTTTTAAATGAACCCACATTTGGTGTCATATCCAAAATCTGATGCCAAAATTACCTGAAAAGTTGCAGACTCTCAATTTTGCTCCAAGTAGGACTGGGACGTGGTTTGGACACTTAGACACTTCATTTATGACGTAAAATTTTCGTAAGATGGCCAAAATCATGGAAAGTTTCTTAAAATAGCTGAGAGTAATAGTTGGAATTATATCAGTGTCGGATTTGTGTATTTAGTTGAGTAACAATGCATAAAACAATCAATGGAGGAGATGCCCATAACATAGAATCTGTACCGTATATAATTTACTCCCTCCGTAACATAATTCTTGCAACATTTGACTTTTCACGTATTTTGAGGAAGAGATTTAACCTARTAAACGATCAAATTAATAAAAATAATTTCAACTCAATAAACATATCATCTTATTCTTTATTATGTTAGAATTATTTTGATCGTTTATTATGTTAAATCTCTTACTCAAAATACGTGAAAAGTCAACTRTTGTGAGAATTATGTTACGGAGGGAGTAGAAGAGTAAGAATAACCACTTGACTTATTCCTTTTGCCTCATAGAGAACATTCACATTATATCAAAGTGTCATGAAAGGTTATAGATTAAGTATTCCAACTTCCCTAGTTAAGAATTGATTAATTTTATTTCAACTGTTTACACTCTCGGTGATTATGTATATATGATTCATGAAGATTGTCACTTAGGACATAAATTGCTGATTTTGTGTGATTGATTGTATGTAATCTATATTGTACTAGTTTATTGATTATGTTATTAAGATTGTTGATACGTTTGTTTGATGCAGGTATTAAAAGGGCTTGACAATGCCTTGAACTGTGTAGACGATATGGATGAGTGGCTTGGGATATTCAATGTAAAATTGAGACACATGAGAGAAGACATTGAGTCGGTAGGTGGATTAGGAATTTTGTTTTGGGCTGTACATTAGGCTATTTTCTTAGCTTTGAACTCGGAAAAGTCCTTTTCTATAAAATGACTTTTTTGCTTYTGTATTTTTTTGTTATTTAATAAATTATCTCTGTTCTCAATTTCCATAGAATTTTCCCTGTCATTGTGCATTTCCACAATTACATACCCCTGTATGTGTTCAAATGCTCATATAATTGTTATTCTTCTACAAACATCATGTTGCATGTCATGTGAAGAAGCTTTAGTGTTATGTTGTTTGAATCATCCAATGGTACATACTAAATAATCTGACTTTCATTGGAAGTTTAATTTCGATGAGATAATTTCCATTCATGCAGTCCATAGAGGGTTTTTACCAGCTACTCACCTCTTCACTTTATTGTATATTGTAATCAGATAGAAAGCCGAAACAACAAATTGGAGATGCAATCTGTAAACAACAAAGCATTGATTGAGGAACTTGACAAGCTTCTTGAGCGGTTATGTGTTCCATCTGAGGTATAAATGTATAATTATTCCCCTCGTCTGTCTTTGTTTGCTTCTTCAAAACTAATTTGACGACCTGCTTGCTTCTAGTATGCAACGTGTCTTACAGGAGGTTCCTTTGATGAATCAAACATGATGAAAAATATCGAGGCATGTGAATGGCTTAACGGGGCTCTACGCGGTCTGGAAGTCCCAAATTTCGAGACATCATTTGCAAACATGCGTGCAGTATGTTTCATAACTCTTAGCTTGTTATATTTGTTTTTATATTTTAAGCAGAGTCTTGAACTTCCTTTATGCAATCATGTAGCCGACTCCACTTATGGGAAGAAGGCTTGACWAATTGATTGATCGATTGAATTACTGTTTGTCCTTGTAAAATATAATTTGATTATATCTCTCTTTTTCCTCTGGTTATTCTTAGATCAAAGAAAAGAAAGCAGAAGTCGAAAATCTCAGAAGTAAATTTGTCCAGAGAGCATCTGAGTTCTTGAGGAACTACTTTGCCAGCTTGGTGGATTTCATGATAAGCGACAAGAGTTATTTTTCACAAGTATCGTATTTACCTATTTTATTTTTATTTTGTCAAGATTTCGTGYTAGTTGCATTTTTAATTTGTGTCATTGAGCAGCGTGGACAGCTAAAACGACCAGATCATGCTGATCTTCGGTACAAATGCAGGACATATGCTCGCCTTCTACAACACTTGAAGGTGCAGATACAAGACCCTGTTCTCATACGTGGTTCCTGCATTCATTTTTGACCTCTTTTCTTTCTTCTGATGTTTCAGAGCCTTGATAAGAATTGCTTGGGTCCTTTGAGGAAAGCATACTGTAGCTCTCTCAATTTGCTTCTCCGTAGAGAGGTGAGAACATTAAATATACTGGATTTCTTAAACATATTATTCTTAATTTAGTATATACTGGCAGCAAGTTTAATTTTTTCAAATGATAAAAGAACAATGGTGTCGCGAACAGTAGAAGATATTTAAATTTTCATGTGCTGTAAGAAATGAGTTTCTATCTTATTTGTTTGAGTTTGGTCTGCCTTTCCATTATTGAAATCAATGTTGGCACATGTAACTTTATTTCAACAGAATCTGGACATATCCAGCCATATATTGAAGAATCCTTTCCATTCTTTGGTTATGTGTGGAAAGTCAGATATGAAATGACCACAATTTTGGGCATTCACTTATTCTTTATAGGTATAGGCGCTTTACTTTTAGTATTCAAGGCTCATGTTACCTGTCCTCCAGGAGGTGGAGATGAAAAAATTATTACCAATGTGAACCTTAGTCCAATTGTTATACTTTGTTATGAGTGATTTATAATATTTACGGGAGAATAAGGCTCACGATCGTAGGGGGTTGAGGAGGAAAATCTTTGTGGATGACTTCTCGGAATAATACTTTTGGTTCATGTTAACCGACCCCTTATGTAACTTTGGCTTTGATTTATTGATTGATTTATTAATTTGAGCAATTTGAAAGATGTGATGGGAGGGGTATGCATAGATACGTTCCAATTTTAGGGAACATTGGGGATCTATGTTGCCTGAACTCCTATGCCCATCTTTGACACCAGTATTGTTGTGGTCTGGCTCAAATATTGTTGTGGTCTTGTGTACTGATACATATGCTTCAGCCATAGGTATATACAAGACCAAAAAAATAGCCTGTACTAGTATATATCGCCTGGCTGCATACAAGATACAACTGAAATATGTAGCCTGGGTTGTATAGTTGCAGAAAAAGCTATCTAGGCCTCCTCATTGTGGGCAGAGTAGTTTCCATTTGTCTAACGAATTGCTCATCTGTGCCCTCTATATTAAAAATATCCTCATGTTGTGGCCTAGTGCAGAATAGTTGTTTGTTGCATATTCTTCTTATTGGGATCCTTTGAGATATTAAATGGAATGAATTTTCCCTTGATGTTCTGTGTCCTCATTTTCTCTCACATCAAACATTAGCTCAAAAAAGAACAGAAAAAACCATGGCAATGTTAGTGYTCCTAGTTTGCTAGTGTTGTTTTGACTAGGACATACCTATGGGGAGAATTATAGATTTAAAATTGCTACAAGTAGCTGTCAAATTGTAAGTTTTTCACTTTCTTTCTATCACACCTCTTATCTATATCTTGCTATTTTTTCTCTACAGGCTCGTGAGTTTGCAAATGAGCTTCGAGCTAGTACTAAAGCTTCAAAAAATCCAACTGTTTGGTTTGATGCGTCTGCTGGTGCTGGTCAAACTGTGAGCAATGCAGATACTTCAGCAGTTTCTGATGCTTATGCCAAAATGCTAACAATATTTGTTCCACTACTTGTTGATGAGGTTATTTCCACCAACTTTTTTGGATAAGTTTTCTTTTTATTTAATTATTCATTGTCTTATTGGAAGCGGGCATTTAATTTGCAGAGTTCCTTCTTTGCACATTTTATGTGCTTTGAAGTCCCTGCTCTTAATCCACCAGGAAGTGTTCCAAATGGTAATAAATCTGTGTCTAGTGTAGATGATGCTGATGATGATGATCTTGGGATAATGGATATCGATGACAATGATAGCAAAACTGGTATATATCATCTTTCGGCTTAGAAAATCCATCTGATTGCTTATACTCATAATTTGTGATTACATTTGCGTAGGTCAAAATTCTGTTGAGTTGGCAGCATTGAATGAATGTCTTCAAGAGTTGCTTGATGGAATTCAGGTAATCTTGCTTTACATATTGTGGACTATAAGTATTGTGATTATAATTTGTAACTTTTTATTGATAAAGTCTAACTTCCCTTTTGTATTGAAGCCATCATGTTGATATTCATTTRTCTTGACTCTTGAACCAAGTATAGATTATGATATGTTTGATGCAAAACGTAAGTAATAGATGAACAAGGACATAAGGTACAACAAAAAAAGCACAAGAAATTTGGCAATCATTTGAAGAAGAAAATGACATGTGTGGGATGCCCACAAAGTCATGTAGCAACTAATCTTTCTATCATTTGTTTTTGTCAATGTTTGCTTATGATATCTTTTATTTTTATTGCTATAATAAGTACACTGTGGCGTAAATTAAGGAAAATTTGTGAATCAATACCTAGGTTTAGGGCCATTGTTAAAATAGAAAAATTTGTCTAAGAATAAGACAGCCTTTTAGGAGCTTGCTCGTTTTAGGTTAACCTTTCGATTAACTATGTATAAGTTATATATATAATTAAAGTTATTGTTGTTATTGGTATATCACACGGGAAATTGAAGAAATAATTGTTGTTATTTAAGAGAGAAAATTTGTGCGATCAGTTGGTTACACATGATTAATGTTTTGGAATTAAGGAGTTGGTTTATTCATAGTTGAGAACTTAAAGGTGTGATAAGTTGTACRATGATGGTGTTATTGAAGTTCAATGAAAGGGTGTGGTTTAATTGGCGGTGGTGGCAGGGTAAGAAGTGGTGATTCTGGTGGTTTGGTTGGGGGTAGCAATGGCAAGTGTTGGTGGCATGGAATGGGAGTGGGGGCCCACAATAATTAATGGACAAAGTTGGTATTGATTTCAAAACATTTGTCCAAAACTAGACATTTAAGTAAAATAAAAGCGAATCTAGGTATTTATTTTAAAAATGGCCCTATACATAGGTATTTATTGCCAGATTTTCCCACAAATTAATTTTGAAGTATAAAAATATTGATAATAAATCATTAATTAATTCACAAATAATAATTCAAATCACATTAGATAAGTTTAGATCAGAAAAATTCGGATGAATTGAGGACGAATTGAACACGATCAATGTTGTTTGTGATGAAGGCCTTGGTTAGTATGTGGCTTGTGGTAGCATTTTGTTTGGCATTTTGAACTGGTGAAAGTATTAGATCAGGTTTGGTAAGTCGATGTAATTAATTTGCATTGGGCAAGCTTTAACTCTGGTTTTTTGCTATTTAGCTTAGACGATTTCGAAATTGGGAATAAATAAATAATTATAATTCAGGTTACAACGGGTATTTTGAAAATTAACAATCCAATGCATAGCATATTACGACGGATATATATTCCAATAACTTAAAATTCAATAGTAAATACAAGAGTTCATAATTTAATATAAACAATTACAGTACAACATACAGAAATTCAGAGTAATTACTTATTCAATTCAACAAGACAACAATTCAATCAACAAATAAATATCAAAAACTCTAACATTCAAGTATTTAAGCGATGGCCTAATTTACAGCCTAGATTATTTCTTTTAGAAATCTTAACCTCTTTACTAAATGCAATCAATTAACTTACAATTTACAAAACAATGGTTTTAGTATTTAAGGTAGGATAGTGAAGACATGTAGTCTCAATGCATACTTTTGTGCTTATGCTGCCACTGCGTTCATTCATTAATTCAATCATAATCTTTCTTACAAGCTGCATTCACACACACACACAAACAATGAAACCTTAGGAGTAGCACACATAGGCACTTAACACCGTCTCATGTAGTGCCTGGTTTTCCTTGCTCATTCCTACACTCCCCCTCAAGGTGAGAGAGGACACTCCCAGCTTGTTGGGTTTTGCTAATTCACGCTAAGTTGCTTGTGAAAATATCAGCTGGTTGATTAGAGGAGGGAATGTAGGTTGGTTGAATGATGCCTTGCCTTGTGGAGCCTTGTCTCGAAAAAATAACAATCAATGTCCACGTGTGACAGGATTGTTGCATATCTATCAAAGATAACCTACTAACACCAACTATATTGTTAGTGACTTAGTGGATACATAAACTAATAAAGGGCCTTTGATTGTTGGAATAACTAAAACTAATGAAAGCAATTAATACGAATCTGTTATCTATAAACTAAGCCTAGGCTGTGGTTCAATATAACAAGAAATTAGCAATAACTTGCCATCAACAATTCACAACAAGGCACAATGGAATAGGATTATAAGTACTCTCGAATCATGTGAACCATAAGACTACTTTTAACCGTATCTCGTTCTACCTATTGACGTAAATATTGTATTAAGTCTCAATCGTTAGATCTAGAGACTCGCGATAATCTAATTAAGCAATTAAGTTGGCCCTACGAAATTGATTGACATGAAGAACAATGAAATAAGAATTCGATAAATTGCCAAAGCAAGAATTGAATCAACCCAAAAACATGCTAATTAAATTGCCATAGATACCAATCGCCCTAGAAAATAAACTACTGACTCATATTACAATTGAACATAATGATGCTGTTTAGGAAAAACATGATTAAAAGCATAAACAAAATAAGAACAAATATGAAAGAGATTAAGGATTAAAGGAATACCAAAACACGCGAAGATTGAAGATTAATGATCAACTTTTTATTGAATTATGAATTCCAATGCAAGAACTATGAACTAGGGTTTGATACAAAGGAAAAAACGTTAATATGAAATTAATCTAAAACTAATAATATGAAGTGTCTTTACAAACTCGGATCACACCCTCGTATATACTTCCTAAGTTAAGATATTAGGCTCGAGCCAAAATTACATGAATGTCCTTAAAAGAATAAAGATATTAATTCGGTTGAAATTTGCAGAACCGAGTTCGCCCGATYGAGCGGACCTTAAAAGTCTGTTTTTGTAACACCCCACCAATTCTCTTCGCTTTTCCAACAATTACAAAATACAATAGAAGAGAATTACTAAAGCGTTTGCGCCACGTGTGAAAACGTTTCGGCTTATTCAGATTATTGTAGTGGAAAATAATCAAATCAAATAACAAAGCGTTTAGGAAAACCATCAAAGAATTTAAATCCATACAACAAGGAAATGACCCTTTATTCAAGACTGAGAATAAACGTTTAGGCAAACCAGGTGGAACAAACTCATTTCTGAACTCTTCCTTAAAGGTTTCCCCTTTAAAGTCAAGTAGTTTCTCAAAAACATTTCTCCTGTAGGACCACCAAGTAACAACAATACCCTAGAGATATAACATAACACTTGTCAATTTCATGTGCTCCAAACAGTCTAAGGCTTCAAATATCTTGTCAAACATTGATTCCAACTTCCCAAACAAGCAGGTTCCTCAACTCTAATGAGATACATAGGTTTCACTAAGGCTATGGTTTTAAGCAATTTGCTAAATTCAATTAACTCACTTCAGGTTGATAATATTTTTTTTTCCAAGTAATTCAACCTTGTTTTTATCTTAGGACAMAATTGAAAATAGTGTAYACCAAAACATTATTAATTAAAATGCCTTGTTAAATGAAGTRAAACAACTTCTTTTTAAGATCGAAAATGATTTACTGCAAATGATTTACCGAGAACGCTGTTTTAGAGTTTGAATTATGTAAAAGACTTTGCAGTACCATGAATATGAAAATTTTGCGTCAGAACTTTGAATAACCAAGAGACTACTACTTTGTAGAGAAAATAGTTTTGCCAAATGTAAGAAGTTTGAAAAATTCCACCAAATCATACCCCCGTTGTAAAGATAATGAGTTACGTCCTCGGAATTCGATATTTTATTGTCATGAATGGATATTTAGTAGCTAAGGGTAATTAGGTAATTTAGATATTAGGAGTTGGTAAAAGTTTCTAGAGTCTCTTAGGGTTAAATGGTCTATGAATATAACCTATGTAGTAAGAGGGTWGTCATGAAGATCATTATTGAGAGAAATCATTTGTATTATAGATTAGTTTTKKGAGTGACAACTACTCGAAAGTTATTTAGGTTGTAAAATATTTTAGTGCAATTCTCCATTTTCTCTACATTTCGTCCATAACTCATCACCATCATCACACACCATCACCTCACACTTCTTCCCAGAAATCTSCCAAACACCAGGTTATAACAATTACTGTCCGTGGTGGCCGAAAAACATCACTAACGCTTTTGGTTTCTAAAAAAAAAGAAAAAAAAAAGAGATTTTGTGTGGGTTGTTGAGGTTTCAGACTCTAAAACAGCCTTGGGGTTGCTTGGATGCATAAATGGATATAGGAAGATTTCGCTTACGTAACTAGAAGAAGAGAGCTTGGAATTCTAGATTTCAAAAGGAACGACAGATTCGACAAGGGCTTCAACTTCCCGAGTTTGAATTTTATCTACATTTCATCCATAACTCATCACCATCATAACAAAACATCACCTCACACTTCCTCCCAGAAATCTGCCCAAAATCTGCCCAAACACCAGGTTATAATAGTTGGTATCAGAGCAACTACAGTCCTTGGTGGTTGGATTTCGGTTCATGGTGGCCGGAAAACATCACTGACGTTTCTGGTTTCTCAAAAAAAAGAAAAAAAAAACAGATTTTGATGTGGATTTATAAGCGAGTTGCTCACAAATTCCTAACTCTCACAAACAAACAAGAACAAAGGATATTTCCCTGAGAATGGGAATGGTAAAGAACTGAAAAATAACTTCAAACCCACAGAAATAATTCACAAGATCTAAAGGATCTTAACTCACAAAGAGCACCAAGCACCAATGTAGTTAATCATACGAACTCACAGAAATAATTCACAGAATTCACAAGGGTTTTCTTAAATAACCAAGAGAGAAATATTTGACGAAAGAATAAAACAATCGATCTGTTTCATTGATAATATTCGGACCCTATTTATAACACAAAATAACATCTAAAAATTAACCAAGATATTTTAGTAAAGATATAAATCTTATCCATAAAATATCCAACTAATTATATCCTAATAATATCCTAATTATATGTAACTAAATAATATCTAAAACTAACTAAGATATTTTAAGAAAGATATAAATCTTATCCAGAAAATATCCAACTAATTATATCCTAATAATATCTTAATTAATCATAATTATATCCTAAAAATATTCGACAATAATAATAAAATAAAGCTAATAATAATGATCTAATCCCTATCCAGATCATTYTCCCCTTCTTTAAAACTTGTCCCAAGTTTTGGWGTAGCAAGCCATGCAACCATCCATATGCGACACTCCTTAGTAGTGTGAAGTAGAATTATAGGTTCTTGAACATGTGCTTCAACAACAATATCAATGCAAGATTTGTAGCTTTGAAGTGACGGCTTCCAGATATAAGCCAATGAACCCTCTTCCTTGTCTTTTAAAAGATTTTCCCATTTTTCAAAAACTCGAATTTGATAAGTGTCAATTCGTAGATCCACCTTTTCTTCCATGGTGTAATTATTATGAACGATCAATTTTCCATTGACATGTTCATTGTGCGCATCAATACTCAACTGTAGATCAATTGTAGAAGTTAAAGATTCAACCTTATCCACATCTTTGGGACTTTCTTCATCAACACATGCAATATCTTGGATTTGTTCATCAATGTGAGGGGTAGAAATTTCCTTTTCTTGTGCAACCATTTGTGGTAATTCCTTTAGCATGTTTTTGATCTTAGTGAAGTCTTTTTGGATTTGAGCAATATCTTCTTGGGATTTAACAAATTGCTCTCGTAAGTGTTGCTCAAATTCATCCTGGATTCAAAAACGCATGCCATAGTTTTTCTTTCAATTTACTCCATCTTCTTATCTGTAATTTACCATCTAGGTCACGACGAAACTGAAAATTCTCCCAACAATATTTAGCATASGATGTAAAAAAATTTGGTATGATGCATACAAACTCAGTATCAACTACGTCATGATGACAAAGAAATAAATCAACCTATGTAATCCACTTTAGAAATCCGATTTTGGATAACCCATCAAAATGATCTAATCGAACCGCTACCCACGAAATCGATCCGATTGGATCAGATGTGATCCGATCGGATTGGCCCCCAGTCGCGACAATTTTACTGGTCCATCTTTCAAAAGCCATATCTTGAGTTTTGGGCGTCCAATATAGGCGTGTGACCTATCGTTTCGAAGCTCTTTAAGTCTAGTTTCCAACCCAATTGGAATCTCATCAATCTAATGTGCAAAACGTGAGTTATGGCCTAAATAGTGGGCATGTGTCAAAATCGATGCTCCGCAACGATCATTCCTTGTGTCGCTTCACTCCTAGCTCCTTGCTAYTYYTCCTAAAGCTCCGTAGTGCTCGCAAATAAGTTCCAAAATCACTCCATGA
>SNQN01002351.1:17375-28264 GCA_008642245.1 Bassia scoparia | reverse complement strand
CTTCCATATCTTGTTAAACAACTCCGTTAAAAGAAGAAAACTACAAGTGTACAAAAAATAAATTAAAAAAACTTAGCAAAAGAGATTCGAATCCTTACCTCGTATCAGAATAGATGATGGGACGGTTCCGTGCATTTGCAAAGTAAACCAACTATGCGAGCGTGAAGTMAATATCCATTATTAGTTGTTAATTGTTTTTAAGCATTTTTAATATTCCTTAGTTTATAAAGAAAATAAAATTACCCAAAAAAACTGTGGGGTTCAATGAACCCAGTTGAAGGTAGTGTGGATCCGCCACTGATAGATAGTTATTGTTTGTTAACTATATTCGTGAACGTCCTTTGCCAACGACAACGAATACATAACTTTATCTCTGTCAACTCTTTTATTTTTTAAAAAGTTTTTTTGCTTGTTTTTTTGTAACGTAATCTCAGGAAGACTTCTACGCTGTTGTGGATTGGGCCTACAAGATTGACCCATTGCGATGCATATCAATGCATGGGATAACWGAACGCTATTTGTCTGGACAGAAAGCTGATGCAGCTGGATTTGTGCGTCTCTTGCTCGGTGATCTTGAATCTAGAATCTCAATGCAGTTCAGCAGAGTAATTATTTTCAACTAAAGCATACATCAAATGAGTTCTCATTATAGTTGTTGGAACTTGGAAGATAATTGTGTGTAACTGTATAATCATTCCAGTTCGTTGATGAAGCTTGTCACCAGATTGAAAGAAATGAGAGGAATGTGCGACAGATGGGTGTCCTTTCATACATCCCAAGGTAAAAATTCTTTTACAATATAAAGTATTGGTTTTTCCCCCTCTTTTCTATCTTTTTGCTCTTTGTTAGGATAGGTAATTCAWTAATACAAAATTCTTGATCTTGGCCTTCAACGCTGGACATTAGCTAGGAATGTAAAGATACTAAACGTAACGATACTAAGAGCATATTAAACTTGAAATAACTATTTGTAAACGGTTTTTCCCAATAGTATATGCATGATTGTTAATAGTTTAGTTATTCTGAACAGGAAAAATGTTAACTTTCATGTTCTCATAGCCTGTACATCTTATTTTTAAGTTGTTTGAATTTGATTCACAAGCTTTATTTAATTTTTCTGTTTCAAATTCTGTGAGCTGTAACAGTTCCTTTTACTCTCTATTTATTTTTCTTTTTATTTTTTTTAAAAAGGGAATTTCTATATGTTACCACTCAACTTTTGACTTTTCCAAGTGGTAACATTGCTATTTTATTCATTTTATGTGGTACCACTATTAATTATTGCTAGATTATAACATGCTATTGCTGTTCATTTTATTCYGTTAAGCTAGATTAAAATWAGAGATTAATCTCACAAAAATAGAAGAGTAACAAAACCAGCAGCAGCAAGARCAACAATGTGCTAATAGATTAAACTTCAACAAACAATATTTGGATCTAGGATCGTGTATTTCTTGCACAAACAAAAAATATTCTAAACATCAGATTCCAAATCCACAGATAGATAAACAACAAAACTCAAAAGGAGATCCCTAAAAAAAAATAAAAAAAATCTCAAAAGGAAAACCCTTTTTACAAGTCCATGGACAAACTTGATGTATTAATGCATCTGTTCCACTTTTGTCATAATTGAACCGATTTAGTTGAGGGTGTAATAGTGATAGTGTGATACCACATAGGATGAAAAAAGTAGTAATGATACCACGTGGAAAAGCCAAAAGTTGAGTGATATCATATGGAAAATCTTTAGAAAAATAAATATGATGAAGAAGGTTATTGAAAAATATATATAAAAAAATCAATGACTTGTCCTTTGTGAAACTTGTTTTAGTTTGACTAAAATTCTCCTTTATATTTGGTGCATAGATTTGCTACTCTTGCAACACGTATGGAGCAATATATACAAGGACAATCCAGGGATTTAGTGGATCAGGCATATACAAAATTTGTGAGTTTTTTTTGTTTATTTTTTAATGATGTGTTAATTTTCCACTCTATATAATAATATTCAACTACGGGTCTGTTGTGCGTTTTTAAATTCAAACTTATTAAATTTGGTGTTTCACTTATTGTTTTTCTTGTAAGAAGTACTTGTTGAGGCTAATAAAACAAGATCTTACTCAATAAAATTAAATACGGTCAAACTTACAAAGTGAAGAAAGTGAATAGTGTCACTTTGGTCGTGTTCGGCAATAGTAGCGTTGGAAGTAGCTTTCAGCGGTAGAATTAGTTGGTAGCTGAAAAGCTAGGTAGCAATGGAAGTAGCTTTTAGCTGAATAATATAGATTTTTAATTTGAGTGTTCAGTAATGGTAGCTGTTGGATTTTTAATTTAAAAAAATTGATATTTTATTTTATTTGTATAATTTTAGATATACAAACATACTTGTATGAATCCTGAATGATCTCACACATATGCATACACATAACACAACACAAAAAAAAAAAAGAGAAAATAAAAGAAAGCTAACCTGAATTCCAGATTCCAATATGCTTGTTACTAGATATGCAGTGCTCACAATATTGTGTTTTTTTTTTGTATATAATTTTATGAATTATCAATTTATCATGCATATTATTATGTATATATAATATTATAGTATGTTATATTCTAAAGTTACATTTCACATTTTATGCAAAAATTGTAACAAATTTTTAACTCTTAAAAAATAGTCTTATTTTCATGCAAAATTCAAAGAAAAAAACAAGTTCTACGTAATGAGTATGTAACAGAAAGAAAATTAAAAAAATAGGAAAAAGCTACAATTTACATCTCAAACGTTAGTCATGCTACCGTTTCAAGGAAGTAGCGTAAAACGCTATAATCTACTTAATACGCTACTATGCCGAACACTAATAAAATTAAGCAAGTAGCTCTTTAATCTACTTAGAACGCTAAAAGCTAGCTAAATAAGTTGCGCCGAACACACCCTTTATCAAATGTAGCAACTAAATTGAATTGGAGGGAATATATTACAACTTTAATATCTACTACTCAGTTCTATATTTCACCAAAATAGTAAGTTTCACGAATTTTTAGGAGTATTGATTAGAGAGGAGTCATGTGCAAGTAGGAGATTATTTAAAGTTACAAGTAGTTGAATATATGAATGGGATTAGTAAAGGTGCTTTTTGGATWTTTTTTAAATTTAATTTAATTTGAGAGTATGTTATCAAAAGTTTGGTGGAATGCTTAAAACTGAAAATGGTGCAAATAATTTCATACATCCATTTAAGGTATATGGTGATAGTAAATAATAGAGATAGTAAGGAGCTACTTTTCATTATTTATAATAGCTAATTGCGACTATGATTTTGAAATTTTACAAGGTTGTGAGTACATGTGTTTATTTGTATACAGGTATTTGAGAATAGAGGAAGTAATGTTTAAATACATATGTTTTGTCAATTCATTTGAAATCAATAACAACTAACGGAAACTTTAAAATTTCGTTAGTTAGTCAGTTAAGTATTATGGGCCTCCCGGGCCACCTACTCCCTTCCCTTGCCACCGCCACTTGTTACCGAACCACCAATTGAATCACCGGAATCACCACTTGCCACTGCCACCACTTGCCTTTTCATTAGAATGGGTTACAATAAAAAAGAAGATGGAAAAAGGTAAAGGGGGTGGAGTACAATTGGATGCATGTATTCACTATTTCAACCTTTGAAGAAGGAAAGAGAAAGGAAGAAAAAAAATATGGAAGGAAAAACCCATCAATCATTACACTATCACCAATTGTTATTGAAATGTGATTAGGTAGCCATTATTTTTTACTGAATATTAGTGAATGTAGTTAGGGTTTTGTTTTCTTAATTGGGATTAATGGCTTGATAAAAAAATTATTGGTGGTTTTACGCAATTTTAATAGGATCAATGTTGGAATGTCATTTCACGTGGAAACCAAACAAAGGATCGTACATATACGTGCATTAGGGTACGCATTTCATTAATGTATTTTAAGTAATATTTGGACAATAGCAACTGGTATACAAACCCTGCCCTTTATTGTGTATGTACCCTTTTTCTGCTCATTCAAGCACTTTCACTAACTGGTTTAGTCAATCCACCTATATATATTCTAATGAATGTTTTCACACCACATCAACGCGAAATCTCCAATCGATAGATTTGAACTGCGATTACTTACTCGCTTGATTGCGATGCGGCCGAGAGTTTTGAAACATGGCTATTGCTCTCATATAACATCTTCGCAACAACATTCACAGGGCTACCATTCTATGGCATCATCTTGTCATTTCGTCTTTAACCAATGCAAACGAGGGGGTTAGGAGCCGAGCCCTTGATAGCAGCTAAGGAAGAACTTCTGGTTATAATACATCACAGTTCTTAATCTGTTGACCCATCCTGTAACATATACTAACTAGGTCAATCTACTCGATCGATACTCTTTCTCAAATTGCGCCTCATAAGCATTTGTCCTAGTACTCGGACTTCTTTCATGTGTAGCTCGTTACCGTGTCACTCAGCTCTTCGTGGCTCGACTACCGGACACTTGACACTTTATTTTAAACCAAAAAACAATATTTTTAAGAAAATGAGTGAAGTCCAATGCTTGACATACCGACATGCGACAGGCCCTACACGAGTCCATGTTACATAGGATATCGTCTTTTCTTCATAAGAAACATTGATGGTGCCTTTCTAGCCATTATAAATACATATTTGTTTAACATGAATTGCTCCATTGTGGCATCTCTGTGATGAAGACCAAATTGGATTTTTGGTTATGTAGTGACCCTTAATAGTGTTTTGGTTACGTTCCAATACTATAGTTGGCTTATAAGGTTGATTCCTTTTTGTGTTATCAGCAATTCTTAAGCATCTCCTTTCGGACCATTGTGCTCGTTGGTATCTTGTGGGATCCAGAAAGTCTTCATACTTATCGAACACCTGTTAACAAATAATAAAACTTACACTGAACTCTAACATCACCGGCTTACCATTGGCCCAACTGCCTATTTGAAGTTTTCATCTCACCCTACATTCTTTCTATCCTTTAACTAACCCCACTTTAGATTTCTATTACAGACGAATCCTGTACATTCCGTTTGGCAAATTATAGTAAACTATAATAATCTGTTCTAGTTAATTTGAGTTAAGTTAAATGACCATACTTTAATCTTCAAAACCCTTAAAATTTAGCATTCAAGACAATCAAACTCAGGAAAAACAATTTTACTCATTGGAAATAAACAGTAAAAACAGAAAATAGCAAATACAGGCAAATCACGAGAATTAACTAATCATGCAACATCACCACCAGCAAAACGGACAAATTAAACCTCTTCACAAACATTCCCAATCAAACCACGCACCATCTGCTTTCGTTGCTGCATAATTCGAACAAGAATGTCGAATTTGTGAGTGATGTGAGTGAGATTTGTTCGATTATGATGATTATTTTTTTTTGGTATGAATGTGGAGTGATATTTGAGAATAAGAATGCAATTTGTGATTGATTTTTAGTGTAACATTTGAGTAATGAGAAATTAATAAGAAAGGAGGAAAAAAAGAGGAGAAAGGAAGAAGAAAGAGAAGCATTGGGAAAGAGGAGAGAGAAGAAGCGGGGATTTAAGGGAGAAAATGAGAGGGAGGAAAAATTCGTCAATTCATAATTCCTACCAGTCTGTTAACTTGGCCGTTAGAAGGTAGTGATTTCAAAGAAAATTGCATAACATAGGTATTTAAATATCAATYTTTTAAATCATGTATTTATTTTCAAAATGACCCTTAAACTAGGTATTTATTAACAATATTAACAAATTTTCCTTACAAAAATAGTCAAAAATTGGCCTCACTCTCAAGCATTGTATAGGTGCACTCAACACCCTAAACTTTGAATAAACACGACAAAGTATTATGTTGGATGCAATGTGTATCTTTAATGAGCCTTTTGGCCACCAACCGTGTGGTGTTTTAGCAATACTTTGTAGCGTTTTAAGACAGGGTCGCACCCAACAAAGTATTTGTTTTAGCCTTAAGACAGTTAAGGGTGTTGAGTGCACTTAAGACATACTTTAATGTGTTTGAGGCCAATTTTGCCTTAAAAAACTGACCACTCTTAAACATTGTGAGATTTTGCGTTGTGTTTCTTTATTTTGTTGGTTATTGAAGAGGTTTTATAAGTCAATTAAAGCGAATCAATTAAGGATACAAAAGTTGTAATTCCGAGTTTACCGTCCACGTCATCGGTTTGGTTCAAGTTTGATTTTTTTCCTCGTTTTGCGCAAAATCGTCATTTGAGTTAGCGAGACTTGAAGCTTAAAACCGCCAAGTAAGATGGCTGTTTTGTGAATATTAGAAGAAAAAAAAAAAATTTGAACACTCGACAAGCTATATATCCTACAGATAATATATCCTACTATACACTCAGCAAATATATCCACCTATACAAAATATGATTTCCAACAAACAAAATAAATATAAGTCCATAATGTGAATTTATGTGATTTCAAACGAATAGCAAACATTTGAATAAAAAACTGTCATATCACAATAAAAAATTCAGCTTCCATGTCACCATTGAAGGACTACAAATTAAGAATTAACCACTAAACAACAACATTATACAATCGTATAACATTTAATTTGCAAAAAATTGAAAGAACTAACCTGAATTCCGAAAGGATTGCACTGGGAATTACGCTGCATCAGTCTAACACTTCGTCTGTGTGGGGGCTTGTTTCTTGAACAGGACTGCAGCCAGGCCCAATAGTGGTGGAGTGTGGTGCGGCGGTCCGGCAACGCAGGGAAAAAGAGGGCAGCAATTGTAGTGGAGGAGAGGGTGTTCGCAATTCAAGTAGTTCAGAGAGTGTTTGAATTAGGGAAAATGAGGGAATTTCACTGATACCGTGAAATCATGCTATTGCTTTGTTTCTATTAAATCCCTAAACCGCCAATCCAGTTGGCGCTTTTATGTCACATGAAATAGCCAGTTAAAGTAGTGATTTTATTGTGATTTTTGGCTAATTAAAAAAAATTACAATTTAACTGATGACGTGGATGGCAAAATGGGAATTTAAAAAAGTAGGACCATATTTATGGAATTGGGAAGATTGTGAGCAATATTATGGGAAAGAGCTCATTAGCATGCTGTTAAAAAACATACAATATTTGTATAAAGTAGGACTGTCATAAGGAGTAGGATGGAATCTAATCTTATTTTTACGGGATATGGATGATTTTATGCTTCACCAATCTATTCAAAATAAAAATTATAAAAGCGGGAAGCAATTTAGATTCGTACTATCTGATTTTTATGGAAATATTGGTGGTTTGCATGTGGTAAATTTATTTTCTTTAGAAAGTGATGAATGCAAGATGTACTCATCAAAGCTTCACTTGGGATCGTTCTTTAAAAATTTTGTTTGCTTTTCTTAAATATGCATGAAAAGGCTTACAGAGACTTGATTCTAATATGATAACAGGTTAGCATTATGTTTGTGACCTTGGAGAAAATTGCTCAGACCGACCCAAAATATGCTGACGTTTTTCTATTGGAGAATTACGCTGCATTCCAGAATAGGTAGCTAAATCTTCCTAATTGCACCAAGTCTTGTTACTCAATCTATTCAACATGCTAACTTAATAGGTGATCAATTGTAGTTTATATGATCTTGCTAATGTTGTGCCAACCCTGGCAAAATTTTATCACCAAGCAAGCGAAGCATATGAGCAGGCATGCACACGCCATATAAGCATGATCATATATTATGTGAGTAATTTGGATTTCTATATATTTTGATTTATAATGTCATGTGTTTGGAATCCTTTTTTCTATTTTAACGTTACCAGTAGTACTTGTAGCATATTTGAATCAATTAGAACTCTTTGGTCATCTATTTACAGCAATTTGAACGGCTTTTTCAATTTGCGAGAAGAATTGAAGATCTTATGTACACCATATCCCCGGAAGAAGTAAGTATCTGATACATGTCTTTTTTTGTGCTGCCTTCCACAAAATATGGTTTGGTTGAATATGCATACAATATCTACGTTTGTTTATACAATGTCGCTATGAGGATATAAAGCTAATAAGCATCTGCCTAGCTATCCTACTTACCAAAGAATAGCCTATTTTTTTTTTTTAAAAAAAAAAAAATTATTCTTTATGTCATAAAGATCTGAGGTATATGAGTTTCTTGTAAGAAAGTTACTTACATGATCCTATTTGCCAAAAACATGTTTTTTAACATGTAATTTTTACTCTTAAGTCCAATAGGCGAGCAAAACCATTCAATGCTTGTAAGAACAATTGCAAATTGGTATGATGGTTGCCCTATGTCCATTTGTATATGCAAATGTCCTAATCACAAATGTCCTAAATCGTAAAAATGTCCTAATTGTTATGTAAAATGTCCTAGTTTTTAGTTTTCACCAAAAGTAAGGTTTTAGTGGATCTTGACTCTATATATATATATATATATATATATATATATATATATATATAAGAACCTTCTTGTAAGAACTATGAGAACTTTACTCTTAGCCATTCAAATCGACCCAACACATTTTCAACCATTATTTTTAACTTGTTTTTTCATTTTTCCCTTGTCCCTCTCAGTGACTATATTCTATTATTTAACTTGTTTTTTCATATTTTTTTTCCTTATCCTCCGTTTGCAAAGGTTACTTTTTCTTAATTCTTTTTTGTATATAATAACAGAGGCTATATTTGGATATTTTGTGTTCCAGTACTCATGGTTACTGGACCAAAATAATCTGAGATTAGTGCTGACTTTTATCTGTCACTACAGATTCATTTCAGCTTGTTTTCTAATAATGACCTTCGCAAAGTGTTTGAAATCTAGCTTGTCTGGGGTATGTCAAGAAGCAGCATCTTGTGGATTGAATTCTAAGCACTTGATTTCTTTCTTCATTGTTTTTGTCTTCCTAAATAAACCTCTGTGATCTCAGCTTGTCTGTCACTTTCGCTATAATTGTTATTGGATGCAGGTTGACAAATCCATCCAAGCAATGTCTAAGAAGTTGCAGAAAAATTTGACTTCATAGAATTTTACCCTCTTTGTGATAAATGCCAAGTGAGTAAGAATCAATGATAATTTTATTCTTCTATCTTGGATTTTGAATGTTGTATACAGTACTTAAGTAGACGTTATACCGGTATCATAACAAGATGCTAATGAAGTTATTGACACTTTTACAGAAAGAATTCTGGACAAATATCGGAGTTTTTGCGCAGCTTGTTGTCAGGTCTATCCCACGGCAATCCCTTTGTTGTTGAATGAGAGATCTGTTGGCCTCTCTGAAATATAGGATAATTTTTTGGCTGTAGATTGTGATATATGAATAGCTACAACTATATGCTTAGTTAATTGTTTTTGCCAGTTATATTTGTTGTAGTTTCCAGAATATCTTTGAGACAAATCCAGGTCTTAGTTAGCTTACCATAGATAACAAGTGAATAAGTTGGATATTGGATCTAATGTTGCAATCAGTTGTTGGAGGATAGACCTCGTACTTTGAAGCACAGTGTGAGCTATATTACTTGGGGTACTTACTTATTCTTTTATTTATATGTTTGATAATTAAATACTATTCTTCCATAAAATTAAAATAAAAAAAGCTCATGTAGTGCCTAGTTTTCCTTGCTTATTCTTACACATAGAAATTGAAGAATATCATAGTTTACTAGTTTTATACCTCACCTGTGTCGCATGGAGACTTGTTGAAAAAGGGAAATGCTAAAAARGAAAACCACAAGTGTACCAAAAAAAAGGTAGCAAAAGGCATACGGAAAATCACAACCGTCTAAGTAGTTAATCAAGCGGATTTCCGGACAAATCACAAAACTCACAAGGTTTTCTCTGAATTAACAAAGAGGAATGTTTGACAACAATAAACTGATTTGTTTCATTGATAATATTCGAACCCTATTTATCACACAAAATAACATCTATAAACTAACTAAAATATGTTGGGAAAGATATAAAGTTCATCCAGAAAATATCCAACTAATTATATGCTAATAATATTCTAAATATATSTAACTAAATAATATCTAAAACTAACTAAAAAWTTTTAGGAAAGATATAAATCTTATCCAAAAAATATYCAACTCATTTTATCTTAATAATATCCTAATTATATAATCAGAATAATATCCTGTAACACTCCTATAATTCTCCCTTTTTTCCTGTGAAATATTTAATTGAAGATACGGAGAACTATTGACATGTTATCGCTACGTGTGAAAACATTTCGGCTTATTCAGAATATTGCAGCGGAAAATGACTAAACCAAATAGTAAAACTTTTAGGAAAACCATAAAAGAATTTAAAACCGTACAACTTGGAACCAGCTTTGGCCCTTTATAAAAAAACGAGGATAAATATTTTGGCAACTAACGAAACTTGAAAACCATTTTATCCAATTATATAATACTAAAATTTTCGGACGGAACATTAAACAACAGTCCAAGAATATAACACTCGAACACTCTCATAACCCCAATGTTGCAAATGCACATGTATAGCTGTCAACAACCTGCACAATCTTGTGAAAAGTCTACTCCTCATAATTTCCAAATGAAATAAAGATCATCACAGGTCCACCATAAAAAGGAAAATGTGGACGACACACAATACACAAAAACACACGCAATCAGCAAAGCTGAGTACATACAACKTACGAAACAAGAAAACAAACGGACAACATCTCCCCTAAAAATGAACACACCAAGTTACGACACCTGCTAAGAAATAAATGAAAAACCCAACGGTGGTGTTCACAACCACTCAACAACATTTTATGCAACCCTAAGATCCAAAATAACTTAGTCCCAATCACAAATTCATATACAACTGCTCCCAAACATCTTTATCCCAATATCATCAATCGCT
>SNQN01002350.1:65679-75812 GCA_008642245.1 Bassia scoparia | reverse complement strand
ATGAGAACTATCACAAATTTGAACATTTTGAACAATTTGTAAAACATGACATCTTTAGATGTAGAATATAACTTTAGTCAAATAAATGTAGAATACTAAGGTTATGTTTGTTAAAAACAAGCGGTACGGTAGAGGATTGGAGGTAGAAGCTAGTTGTAGCTGTCGATTAGTTTGCAGCACTACAAGTTGATTGTAATTTGTTAGTGTATGACAAAATAAGCACACGCGACGTTGAATTAGTGTATTATGAAAAATATGATATTTAAAAGAATAAATTGTAACATATGAGAAAAGTTACTCGAAAAATCTAACATTAATAGCTTTTGTAAGTATTCTACCTCAAAACACTAAACGCTACATTACACCACTATACTAACATACTTTACTAAACAATAACATTTAGATTAGACTAGTCAAACCTACCTCAAAAGTTACATCTAAACACACAACCTTAAATCAAATACGTAAAAAACATATACATCCGTCTAAACTTAGACATGTTCTACATCTAAATATGTCATCTTCCACAAATGTTCTGTATGTTCAAGATTTTGGACAAGTATAGTTAAATGGTACGGAGTAGAAGAGATGGATCATGGAAGGACGAGAAATAAAAGAGGGGGCACGAAGTTGCATAGAGTAGATACGAAAACGTGGGGTGTAGTAAATCCGTACAAAAGAAAGGGGGAATAGAATAAGAGAATWCAGTGATAATAACGTATGAGGTATGAATGCAAAGAACATATACGTATGTACATTGTATTGAATACGTATGTATGTCAATGAATACGAGTAACAAGCAAGTATTATTGAGTGGTGTTAAAAAATAAAAAATAAAAAATAAAAATGATAAGAGGGACGARACATCACACATGCAAGAAGGTGACGAAAAGGAAAGAAAGAAAAGGAGACATTAACACGATGAAAAAACACCTAAAAGAGTGAGATAAGGAGACCATTTTTATCTCTTACCAAACACTCCCTCCCACTCCCTCACGTGCACTTCACGTCCTCTTTAAGATATACACACCCAACTTCATGAGTGTCATCACTCCCTACACTTTGCTTACTCATCAGTCATCACTCATCACTATCCAATACTARTATTATTTTTAGTGCTAGATCTAGATTTTTATACATGTATTAGTTCGGGTRTGTTCTCTTTCTCTTATTTAAACTTATCTAAACTTARCWTTTGGAGATAATAATTYTTAGTTATGAGTTCGGATAAACATTCAWAAATGAAGACACTTATTGAAACTTATTTTCAAAAATCTAAATT
The DNA here is from genome assembly GCA_008642245.1 of Bassia scoparia. NCBI lineage: Eukaryota > Viridiplantae > Streptophyta > Magnoliopsida > Caryophyllales > Amaranthaceae > Bassia > Bassia scoparia. Next base: position 74,530 of record SNQN01002350.1, on the reverse strand, counting down.
TTCGGAAAAAGACACAAATATAAGATGTTATAGGAATATTTTGAAAAAAAATGGATGATCAATTCTAGATAGTCGATTCATGGGATAACCTGCTAATTCGAACACTAAACTACCTGAAGAAAGAAATCCAGCAAAATTGCAATTACAATTCCATAGACGCGCATCTGAACCAAGTTACACTTTCCATTAGAGAGTGGGAAAAAGAATTCTAAACTCCATTCAGAAACCAATGACTCGAAAAATTAAGTTCAATCTACCGAGGCGAGGTACGAACACGGTCCCGCTTAACATTTTCACGAGATGCAGAGCGCCTTGCGCACATGACACAAGAATATTTGTTTCGACAATTATGAAATTGTTCAATTGAGTAGAGGTGTCCAATATAGTGACCATAAAGATAGTCACCATTTAAAAGTGCGCACACCCTTTACTGTATTCACTGACCCTAATGAAAGTCAACTCAATCAGACTAATAGATCACATTTGCTCCTACTTATCCATCAATCCTCCATCTCCGGGTCCAATTTTGGGAGGGCACTAAACTTCTGTATAGGACAGGGTGAGAAGGAGTTGGGGAGGAGAGCAATGCAAAGTGTTTGAGATGGGATGGTACACTCAATGGTCCAATCTCTACATCATTAATAGGCACAGTCTTCCCGGAATAATAATATGAAACTCCGCACTAACGGAAGGGCTGGGCGAAAACCATCTCGTCGCCTATGTAGCCCCGTTAATGAAATATGCACTACATAAGTGATTTACATGAAGGTACAGAAAATTATATGGAGGGTTTTGAGGGAATCTTTGAAAATGAGACTACTCTTTTAATTATATCCTCTTCTATATGCGAGGAAATTAATGACTCCTCTGAGAGGTAGTATGAAGCTAATAGACAACCGTAAGGGACGTTTGGAGGTAGAGTCTTATAAAAGATTGAAAGACCACTTAAGACCATTTTGGACACTGTCCCAAAATTGTAAGTGTGTAGTATCTTAGTTTATAGTACGTTACTCCTTTCTTTTTCTTGATTGTCCGAAAGTGGTAGGTAGTTGATTGGTTAAGAATATAGACAGCAGGCTTCTCTGGGATGAGCGGTTAGTAGCCGTCTTGGGATAATGTGTAAATATAATGGATATTGAGCTCATAAGGAGGGTTCTCAAGTACGCTCGTCATGGTGTTGTTGTTAGGTTCGTTTGAAAGTAGAAATATAGTAAGAATAGTTGGACTTAGCTGCTCTGGCGGTAAGGTGCTTAGGGGTCAGAGAGTTTTGTAATCTGTGGAGGACTGGTGATTCGTAGGCCTTCGAGGTGAATCAAGTCTCTCCAGCCCACCACAATAGACAAACGAACAAGAAGAATTACAATTAGATGCGTCAAAACTTGTCACTGTGATATGTGAGATATTCCGCAGTTTTGGACCTCTGTATCTAGGTGGTGGTTAGAATCCCACTTCTTAAACAGTTTAACATATTCAACTCATTTGGACATCATATCGCATTACATAATGCAAATCGAGCGCCTCACTACCAACCGCAGAACTCAGTTAACCTACTGTTAAAGAAAAATCTAATTACTCCATAGCCTGCAAAATTCACGACTTCATTACGGGCGCAAACAAATGACTTTCAGTCTTACCAGAAATAAGTTAGGAAATTATTTTACGACTTATTTATAACTAAAGGAGCTTTTCAACAATGAAATCGCAACAAAATCTGTCTGAGCTTAATAATTTGATCTACCTGTGTTTCACAACAAATATGTTTTATTGAATACGCTGAAACAAATCAGAAACCTCTACAAGAACAAATACTTTCTAGAATGTCTTTGATTTATCATCGCAGTATAAAGCATCACAACTTCTCGTCCAAAACTTCTATAGACCAGATCATGTCCAGGAGAAATAATAATAGATATGATCATTCGCTACTTCAAGTATGTCTATTCCATGGTTCATCCCGAAGCTCATCCACATTATCTCTGAGGCACACTTTAGACCAAGCTCTAGCAAAGAGATAGCACAACCATGAGAAGCTGAGAATAAATTAGATAATGAATTAATGATATTTTCAAGTTTAAGAAATGTTTGAGGCATATACACAAAAGTAAATCACAGAAACTATGGAGCAGGAGCAGCAGAACATAAATGTCTCTTCATTAATGAATATGGAGAGAAAGCAGACAATCCCCAGGTACAATCACCTATGGCACCAAAACAAACAATCATAAGCAAATAATAATTCGAAGCATAATCTTCATACTCACATCACCATGCCAACTAACAAGGAGCACAATGAAAACCTTATTACCAAACTAAAACAATGTGGTTTTCGCATAGAAACAACGCCCAAATTTTTAGAACTTGTTTAACTCAGTTTCAAAGGTCTCAGGGCAAACCAATCAACTAGTTCTACTGTAAAACAAAGACAAAGAAGCCTACCCTGTAAAACCTCCAAATAGAAAACTATGCACCAAACAAAATTAAGGCGTGTGGTTTGCTGGGGCCTGCAAATCTTTCAATTATTGTTACAAATGCCAGAATAAAAGGTGAAACCATCGAATCAGAATAGGATCATCATGAAGCTCAATATGAAGCCTGACAGATCGGTGCGTATCAAATTTCAGAAATTGGCAGACCCCATAAGAAAATAAAATTTGAGGATACATCCAAGCAAAACCAAGGATGACATTAAAGGTGCCAAAGTTAAGTTCCTTACTTCCTTGGAGTCACACCTTCGCCCAAATATTTGGCGCTAGCTTAATTTCACAATGGTATGATGCCAACTGATCAAATAAGATTTCTACTGAACTATGGGCAACATCCCAACTCAAAGAAAAGAAGCTTAGCCTGTAAAACTCCGAATGATAGAGAGTTATGCACCAAACACACACACACACACAAAAAAAAAAAAGAAAAAAAAAGAGTGGTTTGCAGGGCCTGCAAATACTCTCAGTTCCTCAGTTGTTGTTGAAAAATGTCAGAATTCAGAAAGGCTCAGAATAAATGGTGTAGCAATCAGCCATTCATTTAGAATTTAATCATGAAGCACAAACAGAGTATGAGAAACATATTGGTGCAGCATCACAATTTTCAGGATTTGGCTGCCCCAATAAAGAGAAAACTTTTAGGACCCTTCTCAGACAAATCAGGGGAGGCAGCCACTCCCACCTTAACAGGCCTAACCGCCACAGCATCAGGGTTCAGGGACCTGCATTTTATGGGATAAATGCCTATGGTGCCAAAATTATGCTCCTTTCCTTCACCCATACTTATCACTACTTACAAAGTCACACCAAAAAATCTCCGCATAGTTGGGGGGTGGGGGAGGAGAGAGAGAGAAGTAGACAGACATCGATTGCTTGGGCGATCCAGCATAGCGATGGGCAATGCGATGTCGTAGTCTGGCGGTTTGTCTTGTGGTTGGCGTCGTGATCTGCGTAGTGTGTGGTGGTACTACCATGGATGGTGGTTTTTATTTTATTTTTTTGGGTTTTTGGTAAATGATGAAATATTTCTTAATTAATAGAATACACCTTTCAAATGTTACACATTTGGGAACTTATTGCTAAATTCAAGTATGCATGTGAGAATTTCAAACTCAGTGATATACCATTGGGGTTTCTCTTAAGGTATACCAGTAAAATAATCCAATTTTATTTTAGAAGTGTGTATAAAAATGTACTTTTAAGTTCATTTTTGAAATTTCTCAATTAAGAGCATTGATATTGGAACTAAAACCTCATCATAAAACCTAAAAATGAAATAGGAAATTTTTCCAATATACCCTCCTGAGGTTAGGTTCCTAAATAGTTGATATACGCCATAAGGTTTTCGAAGTCAACCTCATATATCCCTGAGATTTATGCGTCAATAGCTGACGTTGCGTAACCTTATGTGTAACGATCGTTATGATGCCTTAACTTTTCAATCATCTAACTCCACTTGCTTTTTCTTTCATCCTTTTCTTCCTTCCTTTTCTCACTTCCATTCTTTACCCACCATTAAACATTTTTCTTCCTCTTCATTCTCTTTAATCTCATCACCACGAGATTGAGCCCACCAATAACGACCACGGAGCACGAACCACCATGAACCACAAGCCACGACGAATCACCACGAAGAAATTTCCTTTTGTTTTCTTTATTGCTAATATTTGAAGAATAATTAGGTCCCTCATTTAAAATTTCACATCAGTTGTTGCAGAATTCATACATTAATTAAGATTAAATCTCTTCTTTGTTTTCCTTCATGTAGCTATCAGCGTAGTACACAGCAAGGTAGATGATGTTGGCTTCTTGACACGAAGCACCAAGTTCACTCAGACCTTTTACAGATCGATTTTGATTTGTTTTGAAATGGTCGATAATATCTTATTTTCTTGTTGTGGTCGGCGAAGGTGGTGGTTTTGATGGATGCATGGTAGGTACTGGTGGTGGGTTGAATGGGTCGTGGTGGGTTGCGAAGGTGGGGTCTGGCCTGGTGGTCAGGTTATATTTATTTAGTTTTTATTTTATGAGTTCATTAATGGTTAATTAGTTAGTTTTAAGGGCTAATTAGATGGAATGTTCGGCGTCATAAACGACCGTTAGTTCAAAGATCACTGATGAGCTGTTAACTATAACTTAAGGGATCATGAGGTAACTGAAAGCCTTCAGAGGTATATTAGTCTATTAGACCTAACCTCGGGAGTATATACGAAATTCCCAATGAAATATTTTTTTGAGTAAGCATTTAAATATTTACGACAACAATCAAAATTAATTGTTTTGTCGCGTAATTGACCATTGGAGCATGAATACTTTTTAATTCTTCATATATTATATATATATATATATAATAATATATATATATATTTATATACTCTTATATCAGTATATATATATATATATATTATATATATATATATATATATATATATAATATATATATATATAAATCTATTAGGCCTATGCATAAAATTATTGTTATGATAGGTGGATAAATATTACTTGTTAAAAAATGCTACTCATTAAAAAAAAAATGAACTGAGTATGTAATGTATATCAAAGTCATCATACTATAAAAACCAAATAAAAAAAAGAAACTTAATATAGGCGCGAGAATTTTCAATACAATGATGATATAATACTCCATAACCACTTTTAAATTTAATCGTATTATCCAAACTCATAAAAAGAATGTGAACATATTTTACTCAATTCAAGAATCAAGACGCACTAACTCACTGACATTGTAGCACTAAATATTTGATTCATTTGGAACATTAAAAAAGCACATGAGTTTCATACCAATACTTGCTTATCCGTTTTTTATTACTTGCATCATTTCGTTTTATAAGAGTTTAAATTATTTGCATCATTTCTATATTAATCAATATATTCTCTCTAATTCTACCTCTTCCTTATCACATGGCTCTTTTTTCTGTTCTCATAATTTCTTTCTACTCCTCAAATGATTATGTATTTTTAATTTAGGATTTTTATTTATGAACTCCCACCTTAATTTTGCCTAAATTTAAAAAACTCCCCACCTTTACTTTTTTTTTTTAAAAACTCCCACCTTTAGTTGCTCTTTCCTAAAAACTTCCCACCTCTTACGGAAGGGGTTATTAATCTCTCGTTCAGTCCTGTGGGCCAAAACAGCTTTTCTCGCTTTTCAATTCCTCTCATGCTCAGATCCACTCTCGTCCAAGACCCGAGTCCATTTCTATCGTTCCGACGTCATCTCTTAACAACAATCAAATACCACACTTCAGGTCTTTTGGTCACGGAACAAAAAATGCGAGATGGGATGTACGTACTCGAAGATTAGAGAGATCACGAAGCAACTTCTGCACCCATTTTATTGCAGCGAAAATTGCTCCGACATTTACACTATCAGCCAACCACCCAAAATTGTCGACCCAAGAGTGCCCTAAAGACATTACTGACCAATGGATTTATGCCCAAACTCTGAACCACAACAAGAGCTAACTACAACTTTCAGAAATATTCACAAGCCCAAGAAAATGCGCCAAGAGAACCCTACAAATTCCAACCTCCAGAGAGGCAAGCCGAAACTCCAAAAAATCAGAAAATAACCCAGAAGGTGAGCGCGAATAGTATGGTTAATTCGAAAAATCTGGAACTTTTGGCCAAAATAAAAATGCGAGATTTGATCCTTGGTCGATATGTAAAGTGTTACATTTCGTTGGTCGATTACGATTGGAGTTGAGATAGTGTACTTATCGTGAGCAATGAGTGATGTGAGATGTGGTATTTAATAGAGTCGATATGGAGTGCGTGTAAGCGAGAGGTAGCCAAGTGCGTGCATCCAGTTCAAGGCCATAACTGACCTTTGTCAAGCAGCTGGGCTTGCGTTTGTGGATGGCAATTGATGCCTGCGCTCGCGGTGGGCTTGACAGAGTGTGAGTGCAAAGGGAGATGAACGCGAAGGGCATAGATGGCGGAGCAACAGAAGTGTCATGAGTTCTATGTGAGTGTATGTCAGAGTGATTTGAAAATAGAAAAAGAAAGTAGGAACAATGTTTTATTAATAGAGAGGTTGCACATTGTCAGTGAAGAATTGAGAGGATTGTGATTGAAAAGGCAGCATATGACCTGTTGGGCCCCACATACTAACAGCAAAGTTAACCCTTCCGTTAAGACGAGGTGGGAAGTTTTAAGAAAAGAGCAACGTTATAAGGTGGGAGTTTTTTAAAAACAGAAAAGCTTAACGTGGGAGTTTTTACAATTTTAGGGCAAATTAACGGTGGGCAGTCATAAAGAATCCTTTTAATTATACTGCAGCAGTATAAAACAACCGAGGACTGTATTTAAAAACACAAATAAAAGAAGCCAGAATCTCTACTTGAACTCAAGTTAACGCCCTAGACGTTCGAAGCCTTTCATTCAGAAACACATATCATATAGCGCCTTCCACACTCGCTCTCATTACAAACTGTCAAAACTAATCAGTTAGATGCATTTTTATTTTATCATCTTTATTATTTAATTCAACAGAAAGAGCTTGAAAAAATAACAAAAACTGGTAAAAGATCAGCACACGTAACCCCTCTCCTCTACTACAAGGTAAAAGTCACAAGTATAAATATTGCTATCACGAGGCTAATGTACTCATAACTCACAATGATCCATAGATCACCGTGTCAATCGGGTATCATAATCATTGCATACCCAATCATCATTTCCTCTCATCACTACTACAAATATACACACCCTGTGGGTGTGTTTTTCCCCCTGCAGCAAAGAATTTCGGCCAAAGTTTATGTAGCAAATTTTGTTCGGACAACCCATTTTAACAACCATCTAACACCACTAGATCTCTGCCAAAGCGGGATTCTGTACAGCCACAATAAAGACATTCCTTCTCCACAAAAAAAGGCTGTGGCACGCTTTATAGGCATGGCTCTCTGTTATATTTCAGAAGATTCGTTTGTTTCTAGTTTTCCATTATTGGTTGGGATAGAGTTTATGAAAATAATACTAAGTATTAGTCCTACTGATGGAAAATGATACTTCCGAGGTGATTACAATAACAATTTTTCATCATGTGCTAATAGACGACTTGACATTGCACCCATTTTTACTCTATTAACCTCATCTCTCTCAATTCCACTCCTTCCATCCATTCCTTCACACCTAATAAAGACGAAACGGATTTTAGTTTAGGTCATGTTCTACCGTATCAAAATGGGCTTTCTGGAAGAATCATTTGCCTCATTAGGAAGAATTCTTCCATCAAGAAAAGAACCTTAGTGAAGCTTCTCGAAAACAATATTTTGAACTAACAGTCATTTTTGAAGCATAACATTGCATGCCACATAGACTGTCAGCATATGGAATTACAGTGTACAACTAGTCCAAGATACGGGAGCAAGACGTGGTGGCAAGTAGCGATCCTCTTGCATGAATGATCTCTGGAGAGCGAGAATTTGTTGTAGAATCCTTCAATCCCCGAGTGATTTCTCTCTCAAAGGGTTGTTGCTTTGAACTCGAACGAACAAGACCAATTCGGTTCTCAGTTCCGAATTTGGCGACTAGGATCGAACCCATAGTTGTGACTTGGGCATGATGGCTTCATTAGGACTTGTTGAACATCTTCTAAAATTTACACGCATGTCATCGCTCCCTCATGAAAGAGAGCTCACCATGAACCTCCAGGTGAGATTGGATATGAGAGGAAAATTGGCCTCCACTTTAGGATCGTCTTGCGAAAACACTGGAACATACTTGGTCGGAGATCTGCACAGTTAACTGTGCCACAAGACGACATTAGCACGAAAACGGCTCCAATGACTGTATGCCAATCTAAGCTAGTGGAGGACTGACAACACGAGTAGTGTTATTTTCTCTTTTGAGTGCATTGAGCTGGCCAAATACTCGGCTACAGATGACGGGATACATGTTCTTGAGGCTGTTCGGCGTTGTGGAGTTGAGGTCATCCTCTCTCCTCGACTCTGTTGGAGGACGGGAGGAGGAAGAAGGCTCATTGGTGTCCTACGCTTCTTTGACGACTTTCGGCTAAAGATGTTAAGTTCCCGACATGTTACTTGAGTACCTACATTATAATTCGAAGACTCGCATCCTAGATCGAATCTTTATGAGACGGGTATGCGTAGACAGGTGAAGCCACAAGCCGTAATAGTTTCACATTAGTCAAGGATAAATAGAGACAATAAGGAACTCTATATCAATCTGTGGCTAAAAATGCTAACTCATCATGGTCAACAACCGACGGGCGACGTGAGTCCTCTGCTGAGGCTATTCAACTGAGTCCACTAACAAGGAGGGAGAAAAACAGTGGACCTTAATAATAATTAATTAAAGAAATAAATAATTAAATAATAAATAAG
>SNQN01002350.1:21591-65654 GCA_008642245.1 Bassia scoparia | reverse complement strand
TAAACTACCCTGAACGAAAGAAATCCCAAGTCAAATTCAATTCAATCCATAGAGGCATGACCTTAATTAATAGGAGTGGGAAAAAATTTCTAAACATCAGAAACCAAACCCAAAATAGTATTCCCCCGTTACATTTTAAATGCAATACCCATGAAGAGTATTTGAAATTATGAAATTGGTTCAATTGAGTCCAAAATCTCAAATAGATTAAAACCCATTTCAAGTGGATATTATGTATTTGGACCCTAATGAGTAACTCAATCAATTCATCTTTATTATACTCCGTATAAGTGAAGGGGGAAGCAATGCTAATATGCACTAATGTCCAATCAGATTAATAGGCCATAAAATTCCTACTCCGTAATAAATATGCACTAAGGTCTACAGAGGGCAAAATTATTGGGGGTTTTGAGGGGAATCTTGAAATGAGACTCTCCCAAGTCTCAAGGGATAATGTCCCTTAAGAGTTAAGACCCTAGTCTTGAGTAGAGTCTTTAAAATCAAAGACTCAACTTAAGACTCATTTTGGACACTTGTCCAAATTGTATTGAGTCTTATTTTTTCTTTTTTTTTATCAAGTTTAATTTTTTTAAAGAATAAAGAGAGTCTTAGGTAGAGTCTTGGGATAATGTGTAAAAATATAGAGAGTGTTGATGTGAGTCTTGAAAGTAAAAATTTAGTAAAAAGCTTATGTGGCATAATCTTAAGCAAAATTTTGAATCTTGGGATAAACTTGCCCTTTAACAATTCCAAGCAAAACAAACAAACAAACAAGAAGATTGACAATTTAGATGCGTCAAAAATGTACTGTAATTGAATATCCCAGTTTTGGGACCTTGTATCTAGTGGGTTAAAATCCAATTCTTAAAATTTAATACTCAATTGAATCAATTCCATTTCTAATGCAATCACCACTCCAACCAAACAGTACCTACTGTTAAAGAAAATCTAATTACTCCATAGCCTGCAAAATTCACGACTTCATACGGGCGCAAACAAATGACTTTCAGTTTACCAGAAATAAGTTAGGAAATTATTTTTACGACTTATTTATAACTAAAGAGCTTTTCAACAATGAAATCGCAACAAAATCTGTCTGAGCTTAATAATTTGATCTACCTGTGTGTTCACAACAAAATAGGTTTATTGATACGCTGAAACAAATCAAAACTTACAAAACAAYTATTTTCTAGAATGTCTTTGATTTATCATCGCAGTAAAGCATCACAACTTCTCGTCCAAAACTTATGACAAACGCCAGTGTGGAGAAAATAATAAGAATGATCATGCCGCTACTTCAAGTATGCTCTAGTTCCAATTGGTTAATTTTTTTCTCTTATATTCTATCTATATATCTTTTGATGTTGTCTATATTTCTTACTTTTGTATCCTTAATTTTGTTCCTGCATTATATTAATTATCTACTATACCATTTTAGATTATTTTATATATATATGATATGATTATTTTTAATGATATTTCAATTTAAGAAATGTTTGTTTGAGGCAATACACAAAGTAAATCACAAAACTATGCGAGCGGAGCAGCAGAACCATAAATTTCGTCTTCTATTAATGAATATGGAGAGAAAGAGACAATCCCCAGGTACAATCACACTATGGCACAAAACAACAATACATAATGCACATATATATAATTCGAAGCATAATCCTTCATACTTCACATCACATGCCAACTAACAAGGGCACGAAATTGAAAAACCTTATTACTAACTAAAACAATGTGGCGTTTCGCATGAAACAACGCCCAAATTTATGAGAACTCTGTTTTAGACTAAGTTTACAACTGGTCCTCAGGCCACATACATCTAACTAGATTTCTACTGTAAAATCAAGACATAAGAAGCCTACCTCTGGTAAACCTCTCGTCAAATAATAGAATAACTATGGACCAAACACAAATTATAGTGCGTGTGGTTTGTGCCTGGTCCGCAAATGACCTCTTCTTACATTATTGTTTAAAATGCAGAATATAAGATGAAACTCATCGAATCAGAATATGACTCATATAAGTCTTAAATGACAGCCTGCACATGACTTGGTGGTATTTCTATATATTTCAGAAAATGGAGCACCATAAGATATAATAAATATTTGAGATCATCCTATGCAAAACTCAAGGAAATGCATTAGTCCAATAGTAAGTTCCTTACTCCTCTGGATCTACATCTTCTCTCTCCTTCTCGCCAATATCTTGCTGCTATGCTTACATTTCTCTACAATGGTATTGTATGTACTTTACTTTCTTTGCTATCATAAGTTATTTTATCTGTAACTTATGGTGTTCTTATATTCTATTTTTCCAATTCTCTATATTTTAAATATTATAGTTCTTAGTCTTTCTGTAATATTACTCTTCTTGATCTGATTATTGAGTTTATTGTCTATCTATATATCTATCTATCTTCTATCTATATTCTATAAAAAATAGTTAAAAATAATGAGTGGGTTGTTCTATGGGTCTGTCTATATTACCGCAAGTCCTCAGTTGGTGTTTTCATATGTCAAATTTCAGTATAGGCTCTTTAGAATATTATTATTGTGGTGTTAGCTAATCTGTCTATCTCATTCATTTAGATATATATATGTTATATGTTCTTTCATTATACATATGTATTATGTATACTATATGTGGTGTCATTTTTTTGTATTCTATTTCATATTTTCAGGATTTGGCTTGCTTCTTATATTAATGTATGTTATATTTATGGATCTTCTTTCCTCTAGTACTATTATATATCATGGTGATTTGTCTCCTACTTTTTCCTACCTAATTTCTTTTTAGGTTTTCGATATCTGCTCTACAGCATCATTTGTTTCTTATGTTTGTACCTGGCTTATGTGGATGTATTTTTTTTATTTATTCTCTATTGTTTGTCCTTAAATATTTATTGTTCTTCTCTTTCCTTCCTTCATAACTTTATTCTACACTTTTACATAAGTCATTTCAACTTTCATAATATAATTCTCGTCATGAGTTGGGGGTTGGTGGAGGTATGTATAATGAGATATGATATTTGTTAGATCTATGACATTTTCTTGGTTATTGTTGCTTTTGTTGTGCGATCTCTTTATTGCATAGCTTGATGGTCTATATGGCTGAATTTGTGTTTAATGTTTTCTTGTTTTCTTCTGTGGTTTTGTGTGTTCTTTGTTCGGAAGCTTTCGTTTAGTTGTTTGTTGGTTGTTATCTTTTTTACTAATCTGATGTTTTTTGGTTTTTTTTATTATAATTTGTTTTTTTTTTTTGTTGTATATTTATTGTTTATTTTTGAATATATATTCGTTAATTAAATTAGAACACTTTCCAAATGTTTCACATTTGGGAACTTATTGCTAAATTAAGGAGTCTACTTCTGGATGTGAGAATGTTCTAAACTCAAGTGATATACCATTGGGTATTCTTAAAGGATACCAGTAAAATACTCCAATTTATTTAGAGTGTGTTCAAAAAGTACATTTTAATTTCATCATTTTCTGGAGAAATTCTCAATTAAGAGCATTGAATTGGAACTAAACTCAATCATATAAACTCAAAAAGTAATATAGGAAATTTTCCATATTAATCCCTGGGTTAGGTTCTAATAATTATAACATACAGTTTTCGAGTAACGTTTAGTCCCCTGCATAATCTGAATGATGCGTCAATGTGACGTTGACGTAACCTTATGTTACGGATCGTGTTATGATGCCCTTAACTTTTCATCATCCTAACTCCACTTGTGTTTTCTTTCATCCTTTTCCTTCCTTCTTTTCATCACTTCCATCTTAACGCACCACTTAAACATTGTTCTTCCATCCTTCCATACTCTTCTTAATCCATCGATCACCATCGTGCAGAATGAGCCACCAATAACGACCACGTAGACAACCGAACCTATCCATGAACCACAAGCCACGACGAATCACCTACGAAAGACAAATCCCTTTTTGTTTTTCTTTTATTGCTAATTTAGTAAGAATAAATTTACGGTCCCTTCATTTAAAATTTCACGATCATTTGTCTGTCAGAATCATACACTATAAATTAAGTTAAATCTCTTCCTTGTGTTTTCCTCTTCAATGTACGTTAAGCCGTAAGCCGCTCAGTACAAAGCAAGTAGGATGAGTTGGCTTCTTGACACGTACGCCACCATAGTGTACTCAAATCCTTTTACACGATCGATTTTGATTTGTTTATAATCATGGTCGGGTATAATACTTATTGTTCTTGTGTGTCGCGAGTAAGGTGGTGGTGTTTGATTGATATGTCATGGTAGGCTGGGTGGTGGGGTCTTAATGGTCGTGGATGGAGTTGCGCGACAGTGGTGGGGTCTGGCCTGGTGGTCAGGTGTATACTTAATTTAGTATTTATATTAGTTCATTATGGGTTAAGTAGTTTAGTTTAAAGGGCAAATTAGATTGGAATGTTAACGGCGTCATAACAGACCTAGCATAAGATAACTTGAGCTTTAACGATCATAACTTAAGGATTACAGGATGGTAACTGAAAGCCCTGATAGAGTGTAATATTTAGGTCATATTAGAACTGAACCATACAGGGAGTATGAGTTACAATTCCCAGATGAAATATTTATGATAAGCATTTTAAATAATTTACACAGACAACTCAAATTAATTGTTTTTCTGCGTAAAATTGACCATTGAGAGGACAATGAGACTTATTTTCTATTCTATATAACCTTCATATATATATATATCATAACTATATATAATAATATAATATATATATTTTAGTATATATCTCCCATTATGTTATAGATTTTATTTTATATTATTATATAATTATATTACAGTATATATATAATATATATATAAATCTTAGGCTAATTGCAATAAATATTTTATGATAGGTGCTGCGAATATTTTATATACTTGTACTAAAATATGCACTATTAAAAAAAAATGAAATCGAGTATAATCTATAATCAAAGTCTCATATACTATAAAACCAATAAAAAAAAAGAAACTTAATATAAGCCGAGAATTTTCAATACAAAGATGATATAATACTCCATAAACCACTTAAATTTAATTCGATATTATTCCAACTCATAAAAAGAATGTGAAATAATTTTATACTCAATCTCCAAAGAATCAAGACGCAATAACTCACTGACATATGTAGCACATAAAAATATTTGATTCATTATCGGAATACATTAAAAAAGCACATAGTTTTCATACATACTGTGCTTATCCCGTTTTTTTATACTTGCATCATTTTAGTTTATAAGCAGTTCTACAATTATTTGCATTCTTTTCATATATTAATAATATATCTCTTCTAATTCCTACCTCTTTCTTATCACATGGGCTCTTTTTGTATCTCTTAATTTTTGTCTACTTCCTCAATATTATGTATGTTTTAATAGGATTTTTATGAACTCCCACCTTTAATTGCCTAAATTTAAAAACTCCCACCTTAGACTTTTTTTTTTAAAAAACTCCACCTTTAAGTTGCTCTTTTCTTAAAAAACTCCATCCCATCTTACGGAATGAGGTTAATATATTTATTGTGGGGGCCCACGAAGCTTTTCTATTCAATTCCTTCTCCTCAGACTTCACTCCTCTATCAACCCATTTCTTCTCTTTCTTCGCTTCACTGTCACTCTTCCTTTACACTTCATCTTTCTGTAAAAAAAAAAAATCGATAGTGGTGAATTGATGTATCTACTCGAAGACCAAGCACTTCTGCCCATATTAGCAGCGAAAATTGCCCAGAATTTCACACAAACCCCCAAAATTTCGACCCAAAGTGAACCTAAATTCTGCAGGATTTTGCCCCAAAATCGAAGCACCAACAAGCTAACTAACTTTCAGAAATCTCAGACCCAGAAAACGCTCAAAGACCCCTAAAATTCCAACTAACCAAAGCAAGCCCGAAAACTCCAAAAAAAATCGAAAATAACCCAAAAAATTGCGTAATTCGAAAAATCTTGAACTTTGCCAAAATAAAAAATGAGAGATTGCATGTGATTAGTGAGTAATTTTTCGTGAGTGAGATGATGATTTCGTGAGATGAGTGAGTGAGTTTGTGAGCTTCTTAAATGAGTGATTGTGAGTGCTAAGATCAAGAGAGACGAGAAGCGAAGGGAGGGTTGACGGTCAACAAACCATGGTTGGCCAGGGGCTGCTTTGTGTGTGCAAGATGCTTTGTTGAGAATGTGAGTGTAGGAGATGAAAGCTGAATGGATTGAAGATAGGAGACGCAGATGTCATGAGTTCAGTGAGTGAGAGAGGATTAAAATAAGAAAGAAAGAGAAAAATTTTTTTAATAGACATGGAGAGAATTCGTGAAGAAGGATTGTATAATAGGGATGGAATGACTGTGGGCCACACTAACAGCAAAGTTAACCCCTTCCGTTAACAAGAGGTGGGAGTTTTTAAGAAAAGAGCAACTTAAAGGTGGGAGTTTTTTAAAAAAAAAGTTAACAGTGGGAGTTTTAAATTTAGGATAATTAAAGGTCAGAGTCATAAAAAATCCTTTTAATTATGATGCAGTATCAAAACAACCGAGGTAAGTATTTAAAAAACAAAAAAAGAAGCAGCATATCCCTACTTGAAACTCAATGTAACCCCCTAGCTGTAAGAAACCAAATATATGGTCCACTCCATTAATTAAAAACTGTCAAATAGACTCAGATCCAACGCTGCAAGTTTATTTTACTATTTTAATTTAAAAAAGAGCTTGAAAAAATTAACAAAAACTGGTAAAAGAGCAGACGTAACCCCTCACTGCTCTCACAGGTAAAAGTCCAAAGTATAATATTGCTGATTCACAGTAATTGTACTCATACTTAATGAATCATAGACTTCAACGGTATCATACATTCATCCCATCACTCATTTCCGATCACTACTACAAAATCTCACCCTGGGTGTGTTTTTCCCCCGCAGCAAAGAATTTCGGCCAAAGTTTCATGTAGCAAAATGTTGAAGACAACCCATTTTACCATCTAACCAAAGATCTCGCATACAAGAGGAGGTAAGCCACATAAAGACATTCTTCTCCACAAAAAAGGCTGTGGCACGCTTTATAGGACTCTTATATTCCTAAAAATTCGTTTTTCTATTTTCCATTATTGTTGGATAAGTTAGAAATATTGATACTGTATTCCATGATGGAAAATGATACTTCCAGGGCACAAAACATGTTTTCATCTAATAGACCAGCATTGCCATATTTTTACTCTATAACCCTCATCTCTCAATTCCACTCCTCCCATCATCCTTTCACCCATAAAGAAAGAAACGAGATTTTCTATTGGTCATTTCCTATCAAAAAGTGTCGTTTCTGTGAAGATCATTTTCCATCAGAAGTTTCCATCCAAAAGAACCTTGTGAATGCTCTCAAAAAATTTTGACTAACAGTAATGTTTTGATAATTCAGTGACCTCATAGGACTACAGCAATGGAATTACATGACAACTCCAATTAAAAAAGATAAAAGACTCATATGAATAATAAGAACAATGCAGCCAACGGACCCTAAGAAAAAAAATTCCAGATCGATATTCAAGAACAACTAAGTGTAATATATGAGAGAGAGAGACCCAAAGGAGAGTCCACCAATATCTGTAGATACAGATGTTACTAGGTTATGCACACACCTTCTTGTTCAGTAACAAGGAAATTTAGCCAAATCTTTGCTATCGTATAGATATAAGGCCATAGAGAGATAAAGAAGAAAATAAGGAATGGGAATGACAAGGTATGAATCAATGACGTCTTATAATCTAGTTTGGGCAAGACTCTAAAAAACAACCAAAGCCCTTAATGTAACAAACCATAACAAAAGTCTTTGAGGAGTAAAACCCCTCCCTGCTTGCCCAATGCTTAATTCAATGATATACTTATAAGTTATAGGTAGACAAAAAATATCATTCTCTCACCCTATGTTACATTACATTACATGCTACTCTATTCCATTTGTAAGTTGCAACTATTGGGTTAACTACAATACTACACAGAAGCTAAGCTACTTCTTCCGTTCCTTTTTAGGTGCAACATTTGTCATTTAATGAAYATTCACATTATGAGCAACATTTTCCATTTGATGGATATTACACCATATATGCTGATCATAGCTTCATGCTTTAATGCTTCATCACARTCATGCTGAGACAGCAAGAGTTTGTTACTCCTTTAACAAACTCCTTCTAGTTTGCTACAGATATTTATTAATCTCTTTTTACATTATTGTTGTATATATACTCTGTTGTAATATGCTTTACGATTGAGTTCATCTCATACAATAAAATTTCTATTTTTTCCCCTAAATTTTCTCTTCTATTATAGTTTCTTCATCAACGTTAGAAATACTTTGCTGTTTATCAATGGACTTTTACATTGTGAGCACCAATTGTTTTCTTTCCTATTTAAGATGTCATTGTCTCATCCCTCACTTCATCGCATTTCTCTACCTAAAAAGAAACAGAGTAAGTACTAATTTGTGTCAAACCTAATTCCTCAATTCCAAATTTTCAACAATGTTGAGAGCAWTACAATCAATCAATTAAATTTCATCAATAAGTCCAATAAATTTGGAATGACTAAGCTTAATTCTCCTCAAATCACACATTTTAAATAGTATACAAACCATTCTTATTATCACCCCCAAAGAACAAGTTATATTGCAAGAAAACATCAAACTTTGAAGCTTATTTTCCATGAAATGCAAAATGACTAACATTGTAAATCAAACAACAACAACAACATGACAAAGATGAAGTATCTTACAATATGAATAGAAAAAAACAGAATTATTGGGAGAGAATAATCATCAAACTCCTGGGTTGGCACTGCAAAGCATACCCTGAGACAAAGACCTCGAATTGGTTGAATCAATGCCAAGACATGATGTCAAACGAGCTGATGATATTGCTGAGTGAAGAGGGAGTAAAGATTGAACAGCACCCAATTGAGATAAATACCTGAAAATTCAATATAAAATAATGTCAAGATTCGATCTTTATCATAAAGTTTGCATTTTTAATGAAAATTGTGACGAGGGGAGTTGCTTACCTTGGAGATGATGGCGAGGAGAGAGAAACACGAACATGAGGAACTGAATTAGGAGTGGGTTTTTGCGAAAATGTGGATTTGAAAAGGTTAATTGTTGGTCTTGAGAATGAACGATAACGGGAAGCCATTGCAGAAGGTGAAATGGTGGATTAATTGATGATGTTTTTAGGGTTTATCGCTTCTCACAATTCACAAAATTAGAAAGAAAAGGGGTTTATCAAGGTCAAGGACGGTAAATTTAGACAATTTAGTTGCTAGACAAGATCATTTGGTGGGCATTTTCTGTGATTTATTTTTTAAGAAAATTATTTTTATCTAATTTACTTGGTTACACCCTCAATTTTCATCCTTAAAAACTGAGAAAAACCAATTGCAAAAAACGAATGAAACGTGTTTATTATTTACCGCATTGATCAATTGTTGGTGAACAGGTACATTTACAAGGATTGAGAGTATGAAGATTCGAATATCCGACTTTAGGGACCAAAGGTGAGGTTGAACTCATTACTCCAAACTCTTAGAGGGGGCATTGGGTCGTTTGATAAGGTGTATTGGGATTTAGATTTGGTTGGGTCACTTGGGTGCATGTCGAGTTAGGTTAAGTCTTATACAAAGTATATTAAACAAGTTTATGCGTAGGTTACCCAAATATTTTTTTTTTAAATTTTTGTCTTCTTCTTGACACATTACTTCGTACTAACTTTTTTTATACACCTTACTCAAATTTAAGTAATTCACTTGCAAATACATTATTATTTTACCGGTTAAAATAAAGCCACTTTTATCTCTAAAAAAACCCTAGCCACTTTTCTCTCTAAAAACTCTTCTTCTTCAATTTTCTTGGGGCTACCATCAACCTTTAATTTAAAGGTTGATGGTAAGCCCGACTAAGCCCCCATTTTTTTTCTTATGTAATTTGTTTTGTTTTTACTGTTTACAATAAGGCCGCTTTTATTTATTCTCTTTGTGAGATTTGTTATTCTCCTTGTGAGACATATCGTTCCGCTTTGTCGGATTCATTATTCTCCTTTGTGAGATCATTATTGGCCATATGTTTTTCTTCGGGAATGAATTTATTGGTGAAGATTAGCGCGGGATTACAACAGATTTTTGTTCTTCCACTACATTCAAAAGAATCAAATCAGGTTCTACTTCAAAACTATTGCAGATCGATAGAACCCCTCGCGAAAAGCTGTATGAAGAAACAACGATAATGTGAAAGAGGAGCGACTGTATCGGCAAATATTTCTTATAGCGATCTAGGTTTTGTCAAAGTTGAATTTAATTCGATTTATTTTGATATGTGTTTGGTTGTTACTGATTTCTATTGTAGATGTCGTATGACTTTCATTTAATGAAATAGTCTTCCCTTTGTTTAGAAAAAAAAAAGTAATTCACTTGCAAATACACTTTTTTTTCTTTTCTTTTTCTCTTCGGGCGTGTTCGACGTAGCTTTTTTAGGTAGCTTTTAGCGTTTTGACTAGATTAAAAAGCCACTTGGTTAACTTTATTACTGTTCGACAAGGTAGCGTTTTGAGTAGCTTTTAGCGTTAAACTCTATCTTTTTCAAACGCTAGTATGAGTAGCGTTTTAGCTTTTAGCTTTTAAGCTAGGATAAAAAGCTACTTGGTAATTAATTTTCTTCTATTATAAATACAATCGCTACTTCTGCCGAACACTCATATTGACAATTTTAGTTACGTCCGCTACCCGCTACTTCCAACACTACTTACTAGCTTTTAAGCTACCTGCTACTTATACCGCTAAAAGCTACTTCCAACTTTCAAGGCTATCATTGCCGAACACGCCCATCATCTAAGCTTGCCATATATATGGCACATTATTATTTGGCTAAATCTTTTGATAACCTTTCCATTTAACTTACCACTCCCCCATTTTATTTATCTCTCTTATTTATGGGTAACTTGACATTACTACATCTATCCACCGTAGGGGATTACTATTCGAAGTCCGTTTTTACTGGAATCAAAGTCCACGTTTCGTGTGAACTTCCCGTATTACCCTTGCCCTTAATATATACCCACCATCACTAAGCCACCTTGCAACCACCCAGGCCACCACGCAACCACAATCTTGACCCCACCGCAACCACCCAAGCCACCACACGCAACCACTCTAGCAAAAACAAAAANAGAAGGCTCAGAATAAATGGTGTAGCAATCAGCCATTCATTTAGAATTTAATCATGAAGCACAAACAGAGTATGAGAAACATATTGGTGCAGCATCACAATTTTCAGGATTTGGCTGCCCCAATAAAGAGAAAACTTTAGGACCCTTCTCAGACAAAATCAGGGGAGGCAGCCACTCCCACCTTAACAGGCTAACCGCCACAGCATCAGGGTTCAGGGACCTGCATTTTATGGAGTAAATGCCTATGGTGCCAAAATTATGCTCCTTTCCTTCACCCATACTTATCACTACTTACAAAGTCACAACCCAAAAAATCTCGCATGAGTTGGGGGGTGGGGGAGGAGAGAGAGAGAAGTAGACAGACATCGAGTGCTTGGGCGATCCAGCATAGCGATGGGCAATGCGATGTCGTAGTCTGGCGGTTTGTCTTGTGGTTGGGCGTCGTGATCTGCGTAGTGTTGTGGTGGTACTACCATGGATGGTGGTTTTTTATTTTATTTTTTTGGGTTTTTGGTAAATGATGAAATATTTCTTAATTAATAGAATACACCTTTCAAATGTTACACATTTGGGAACTTATTGCTAAATTCAAGTATGCATGTGAGAATTCTAAACTCAGTGATATACCATTGGGGTTTCTTAAAGGTATACCAGTAAAAATAATCCAATTTTATTTTAGAGTGTGTATAAAAAATGTACTTTTAAGTTCATTTTTGAAATTTCTCAATTAAGAGCATTGATATTGGAACTAAAACCTCATCATATATAACCTAAAAATGAAATAGGAAAATTTTCCAATATACCCCTGAGGTTAGGTCTAATAGTTGATATACGCATAAGGTTTTCGAGTCACCTCATATATCCCTGAGATTATGCGTCAATAGCTGACGTTGCGTAACCTTATGGTTAACGATCGTTATGATGCCCTTAACTTTTCATCCATCTAACTCCACTTGTTTTTCTTTCATCCTTTTCTTCCTTCCTTTTCTCACTTCCATTCTTTAACCACCATTAAACATTTTTCTTCCATCCTTCATTCTCTTTAATCTCGATCACCACGAGAATGAGCCACCAATAACGACCACGAGCACGAACCACCATGAACCACAAGCCACGACGAATCACCACGAGAAAATTCCCTTTTGTTTTCTTTATTGCTAATTTTGAAGAATAATTAGGTCCCTCATTTAAAATTTCACATCATTTGTTCAGAATCATACAATTAATTAAATTAAATCTCTTCTTTGTTTTCCTTCATGTAGCTAATAGCGTAGTACAAAGCAAGTAGATGATGTTGGCTTCTTGACACGAGCACAAGTCACTCAGATCCTTTTACAGATCGATTTTGATTTGTTTTGAATGGTCGATAATATCTTATTTTCTTGTTGTGGTCGCGAAGGTGGTGGGTTTTGATTGGATGCATGGTAGGCTGTGGTGGGTTGAATGGGTCGTGGTGGGTTGCGAAGGTGGGGTCTGGCCTGGTGGTCAGGTTATATTTATTTAGTTTTTATTTTAGAGTTCATTAATGGTTAATTAGTTAGTTTTAAGGGCTAATTAGATGGAATGTTAACGGCGTCATAACGACCGTTAGTCATAAGATCACGTGAGCTGTTAACTCATAACRTAAGGGATACATGAGGTAACTTGAAAGCCTCAGAGGTATATTAGTCTATTAGACCTAACCTCGGGAGTATATACGAAATTCCCAATGAAATATTTTTATGAGTAGCATTTTAAATATTTACTACAACAATCAAAAATAATGTTTGTGCGTAATTGACCATGGAGACATGATACTTTTTATTCTTATATATATATATATATATATATAATATATATATTATATAATTATATATATATATATATATATATATATAATATATATATATAAATAATATAATAATTATATATTAAATTATTAGCCTATGCAAAATTATTTATATAGTGAATATATATACTTGTAAAAAATGCTACTCATTAAAAAAAAAAATACGAGTATGTAATGTATATCAAATCATCATACTATAAAACCAAATAAAAAAAGAAACTTAATAAAGCCGAGAATTTCAATACAATTGATATAATACTCCATAAACCACTTTAAATTATTCATATTTATCCAAACTCATAAAAAGAATGTGAAATAATTTTTACTCAATTCAAGAACAAGACGCACTAACTCACTGACATTTAGCACTAAAAATATTGATCTTCATTTGGAACATTAAAAAAGCACATAGTTTCATACAATACTGCTTATCCGTTTTTTATTACTTGCATCATTTTCGTTTTATAAGAGTTTTAAATTATTGCATCTTTCTATATAATCAATATATTCTCTCTAATCCTACCTCTTCCTTATCACATGGCTCTTTTTGTTCTCTAATTTCTTTCTACTCCTCAAATATTAGTATTTTAATTAGGATTTTTATGAACTCCCACCTTTAATTGCCTAAATTTAAAAACTCCCACTTAACTTTTTTTTTTAAAAACTCCCCCTTTAAGTTGCTCTTTCTAAACTCCCACCTCTTAACGGAAGGTTAATTAATCTGTAGTTGTGGGCCCACAAGCTTTTTTTTTCATTCCTCCTCTCAGACTCTCACTCCCTCGATCAAACCCATTCTTCTCTTTCTTCCTCACTTCACTCTCCCTTTACACTTCATCTTTCTGTAAAAAAAAAAAATCGAAGTGGAATTGTATCTACCGAAAGATCCAAGCAACTTGCCCATTTTGCAGCGAAAATGCCCAGAATTCACACAAAACCCCCAAAATTTCGACCCAAAGTGACCTAAATTCTGCAGATTTGCCCCAAAATCGACACAACAAGAGCTAATAACTTTCAAATCAGCCCAGAAAAACGCTCAAAGACCCCTAAAATTCCAACTCAAAGCAAGCCGAAACTCCAAAAAAATCGAAAATAACCCAAAAAATTGTAATCAAAAATCTGAATTGCCAAAATAAAAATGAGAGATTGAGTGATTAGTGTAATTTCGTGATGAGATAGTATTTCGTGAGATGAGAGTGAGTTTGGAGTTTTAATGATGTATTAGTGATGCTAAGTAAGAGAGAGAACGAAGGGTGGTGACGGGTTGGCAGGGGCTGCTTTGTGGTGGCAATGATGCGTGGTGTAGAGTGTGATGAGGAGATGAAGCTGAGGGATGAATGGAGCAGAGGTCCATGAGTCAGTGAGTGAGCAGAGTGAATTAAAATAAGAAAGAAAGAGTGAAAATTTTTTTAATAGAATGGGAATGTCGTGAAAGAAGTGTTTAATAGAGAATGACTGTGCCCCCACAAACTAACAGCAAAGTTAACCCTTCCGTTAAAGGTGGGAAGTTTTTAAGAAAAGAGCAACTTAAAGGTGGAGTTTAAAAAAAAATTAAAGGTGGAGTTTTAAATTTAGGCAAATTAAGGTGGGAGTTCATAAAAAATCCTTTTAATTATATGCGAGTATAAAACAACCGAGAAGTATTAAAAAACAAAAAAAAGAGCAGCAATCCTACTGAAACTCAAGTACCCTAGCTGTAAAGAAAACAAATATATGTCCACTCCTTATTAAAACTGTCAAAACCTCAATGTGTCGATTTTTATTTATATTTTTAATTAAAAAAGAGCTTGAAAAAATTAACAAAAAAACTGGTAAAAAAACAGCAACGTAACCCCTCCTCCTCTCACAGGCTAAAAGTCACAAGTATAAATATCTATCACAGGCTAATGTACTCATACTACATGATCATAGACTCACGGTATCATACATTCATACCATCTCATCATCACTAACTACAAAACTCACCCTGGGTGTGTTTTCCCCCTGCAGCAAAGAATTCCGGCCAAAGTTTCATGTAGCAAAATGTGGACAACCCTTTTACCACTAACCATATGATCTCGCCTACAGCGGATGTAACACAATAAAACATCTTCTCCACAAAAAGGCTGTGGCACGCTTTATAGGCTCTCTATATTCCTAGAATTCGTTTTCTAATTTCCATATTGTTGGATAAGTAGAAATAATACTTTATTCCATTGATGGAAAATGATACTTCCGGGTGAAAAACATTTTTCATTCTAAAGACAGCATTGCACAATTTACTCTATTAACTCATCTCTCAATTCCACTCCTCCCATCCATCCTTTCACCCATAAAAGAAGAAACGGATTTCTATTGGTCATTCTCTACAAAATGTCTTTCTGAATCATTTCCATAGGAAGTTTCCATCCAAGAAAAAGAACCTTAGTGAAGCTTCAAAACAATTTTGACTAACATATGTTTGAATCATCATCATAGACTACACATATGGATTACATGACAACTCCATTATTATAAAAGAATAAAAGCTCATATGAATCAATAAGAACATGCAGCCAAAGGACCTAAGAAAAAAAAAATTCCAGATTCGATCATCAAAGAAACATAGTGTAATATATAGAAGAGAGAACCCAAAGGAGAGTCCACCAATCTGTAGATGACGAATGTATATAGTGGTATGCCACACGAGATCAGTAACAGGAAAATTTAGCCAAATTTGCTACGTATTAGATAAGCCCATAGAGCAGAATAAAGAAGAAATCAGGAATGGAATGACAAGTATGAGTCAATGACTCTTAAAACTGTTGGGCAATGACTCTTACAAATACAACAAGCCCTTAATTTAACAAACCATACAAAAGTTTGAGGATTAAACCCCTCCTGCTTGCCAATGCTTAATTCAATGATATACTATAATTATAGTAGACAAAAATAGATCTTCCTCACCCATTTACATACATTACAGTCTACTCTATTCATTGTAAGTTGCAACTATGGTTAACTACAATACTACACAGAAACTAACTACTCTTCCTCCTATTTAGGCAACCATTATGTCTTAATGAAGATTCACATATTATGAGCAACATTTTCCATTTGATGGATATTTACACCATTATATGGATCATAGCTTCATGCTTTAATGCTTCATCACACTCATGCTGAGACGCAAGAGTTGTGACTCCTTAACAAAACTTCTAGTTTGCTACAGATATTTATTAATCTCTTTACATTATTGTATTATATACTCTGTTGTAATATGCTTACGATTGAGTCATCTCATACAATAAAATTTCTATTTTCCCCTAAATTTTCTCTCTTATAGTTTCTTCATCAACGTTAGAAATACTTTGCTGTTTATCAATGACTTTACATTGTGAGCACCAATTGTTTTTTTCCTATTTAAGATGTCATTGTCTCATCCTCACTTCACGCATTTCTGCTACCTAAAAAAAACAGAGTAAGTACTAATTTGTGTCAAACCTAATTCTCAATTCCAAATTTCACAATGTGAGAGCAATACAATCAATCAATAAATTCATCAATAATCAATAAATTTGAAGACTAAGCTTAATTCTCCTCAAATCACACATTTTAAATAGTATACAAACCTTTCTTATATCAGCCCAAAACAAGTTATATTGCAGAAAACATCAAACTTTGAAGCTTATTTCCCATAAAAGGCAAAATGACTAACAATGTAAATCAAACAACAACAACATGACAAAGATAAGTATCTTACAATATGAAATAGAAAAAAACAAAATATTGGGAGAGAATAATCACAAACTCCTGGGTTGGCACTGCAAAGCATACCCTGAGACAAAGACTCGAATTGTTAATCAATGCCAAGACATGATGTCAAACGAGCTGATATATTGCTGATGAAGTAGGGAGTAAAGATTAACAGCATCCCAATTGAGATAAATACCTGAAATTCAAAAATAAGTCAAGATTCGATTTTATCATAAAGTTGCTTTTTAATGAAAATTGTTACGAGGGAGTTGCTTACCTTGGAGATGAGGCGAGGAGAGAGAAACAGAACATGGAACTGAATTAGGAGGTTTTTGCGAAAATGTGGATTGAAAAGGTTATGTTTGTCTTGAGAATGAACGATAACGGGAACCATTGCAATGAAATTGTGGATTAATTGATGATTTTTTAGGGTTTATCGCTTCTCACAATTCACAAATTAGAAAGAAAAGGGTTATCAAGGTCAAGGACGGTAAATTTAGACAATTTAGTTGCTAGACAAAATCATTTGGTGGCATTTTCTGTTTATTTTATTTTCTCATAATATACCCTCGAGTAATTGCGTTTTCTATACTATACCCCTGCAAAAAATCCTTCACATATACCCTTAGTTTCAATACATCTACATTATAACCATTATGGTAATTTTAACCAAACCTATGGTTTAATATGATTATTTTTTTATAAAAAAAAAATAAAAGAAAAAAACCAAACAACTTCTCCCAGTCTCCCACATCATCCCCCACCCCCAACTCATCACTACTGCCCCCCAGCCACAACCCACGCTCCAACCGCACCATCGACCACCTTAAACACTTCCACCACGCACACCTTCGAACTCAAATCCCTTTCAAACTCTCCATCTCGCAGACCAGGCCACCACCGTCCAAAACCCACGCACCCTCGCAACTCCGTAACCCACCCAAAATCAAAGCACGCACCACCAAAACGAAACCCACACACCAACCAAAATGAATCCGGACCCTCGCCTAATCGAAATCCCCCAACCAGAAATTTCGAATTAAATGATTGAACCATCCAACCCGCTACTATCGAATTGAATTCGTTTTCCGTTGTGGTTTTGGGATCGGTTGGTGTTTTGCATGGTGCGATGGTTATCAAACTCACGAATGAAGGGGTGGTGTTAGGGTTGAAGTGAAAATGGGTGGTGGTATTGTCATGTTGGGTTCGAATGGGTGGTGCCGTGGGTTTGGCGAGTGGGCAGGTAGTGGCAGGAGCAAGCTGTGGTTGAGTAGGGGGGTGGGAGAGTGGTGGATTCAAAGGAGGGGGTTGTGATTGTATTTCTTTTGTTTTTTTTTAAAAAAAAAAATTAAATTTAATCTAGGTTAAGCAAAATTAACTAAAAGGTTATATTATGGAAGGGTATGAAACTCAGGTATATTGTGGAAGGATTTTTTTGTAGGGTTATAATGTAGAAACGCAATTACTCGGGGTATATTATAGAAAATCCCTTTATTTTTTTAAGAAAATCATTTTTATCTAATTTACTTGGTAACCCTCAAATTTCATCCTTAAAAACTGAGAAAAACAATTGCAAAAAACGAATGAAACGTGTTATTATTACCCATATAATTGTTGTGAAAGTTACAGTTAACAAGGATTGAGAGTATGAAGATTCGAATATCCGACTTTAGGACCAAAAGGTGAGGTTGAAACCAATTACTCCAAACGTCTTAGAGGGCATTGGTCGTTTGATAAGGTGTATTGGATAGATTTGGTTGGGTCACTTGGGTGCATGTCTTAGGTTAATCTATACAAAGTATATTAAACAATTTATGCGTAGGTTACCCAATATTTTTTTTTTAAATTTTTTTTCTTCTCTGACACAATTCGTACTAACTTTTTTATAATCCTTACTCAAATTTAAGTAATTCACTTGCAAATACATATTATTTACCGGTAAATTAAAGCACTTTTATCTCTAAAAAAACCCTAGCACTTTTCTCTCTAAAAACTCTTCTTCTTCAATTTTCTGGGGCTACCACAAACCTTTAATTTAAGAGTTGATGGTAATCCCGACAAGCCCCATTTTTTTCTTATGTAAATTGTTTTGTTTTACTGTACAATAAGGCGCTTTTATTTTATCTTTGTGAGATTTTATCTCCTTGTGAGATCATATCGTTCCGCTTTGTCGGATTCATATATTCTCCTTTGTGAGATCATTATTCATATGTTTTTCTTCCGGGAATGAATTTATTGGTGAAGATTAGCGCGGGATTACAACAAATTTGTGCTTCCACTACATTCAAAAGAATCAATCAGGTTCACTTCAAACTATTGCAACGAATAGAACCCTCGCGAAAAGCTGTATGAAGAAACAACGATAATTGAAGAGGAGCGACTGTATCGGCAAAATTTTCTTATAGCGATCTTAGGTTTGTCAAAGTTGAATTTAATTCGATTATTTGATATGTGTTGGTTGTTAGCTGTTCTATTGTAGATGTCTATGATTTCATTTAATGAAATAGTCTTCCCTTTGTTTAGAAAAAAAAAAGTTAATCAACTTGCAAATACATTTTTTTCTTTCTTTTTCCTTCGGGCGTGTTCGACGTAGCTTTTTTAGGTAGCTTTTAGCGTTTTGACTAGATTAAAAAGCACTTGTTAACTATATTACTGTTCGACAAGGTAGCGTTGAGTAGCTTTTAGCGTTAAACTCTACTTTTCAAACGCTAGTATGAAGTAGCGTTTTAGCTGTTTAGCTTTTAAGCTAGGATAAAAAGCTACTGGTAATTTCTATTATAAATACAATCGCTACTCTGCCGAACACTCATATTGACAATTTAGTTACGTCGCTACCCGCTACTTCCAACACTACTTACTAGCTTTAAGCTACCTGCTACTTATACCGCTAATAACTTCCAACTTTCAAGGCTATCATTGCGACACGCCCATCATCTAGCTTGCCATATATATGGCACATATTATTTGGCTAAATCTTTTGATAACCTTCCATTAACTTACCACTCCCCATTTTATTTATCTCTCTTATTTATGGGTAACTTGACATTACTACATCTATCCACCGTAGTGTTACTATCCGATAGTCCGTTTTTACTGGAATCAAGTCACGTTTCGTGTAACTTCCCGTATTACCCTTGCCCTAATATATACCCACCATCACTAAGTCCACTTCAACCACCCAGCCACCGCAACCACAATTTGACCCACTCGAACCACCCAAGCCACCACACAACCACTCTAGCAAAACAAAAAAAAAAAAAAAAATGGGGTGGCCCTTGGCTGGCGCCCAACCAAGGCTCCAGCCTGGCCTGCGCAGCCACCAACAGAGCGCGCCACCCTTTTAAAGTCCAAAAAAAAAATTTATAGAGAGTTGGCGCCTTGGCTGGGCAAGCCAACCATGGCCCGTGCCTGGCAGGCATGGGGCCATGTTGCTCGCCCAGCCAAGGCCCCAAACCTCTCCATAATTTATTTTTTTCTTCTTAAGTAAAAAAAAAAAACAAAGTTAAGTTGGTGTTGTTGATCGGTAGGGTGGTTTGGGTGGTGTTTCGGTGGTAGATGTTTTGGGTGGTTCCGTTGTGCCAGGGTTGGACGGGTTGGTGGTGGTAGAGGAGGAAATCAAGGCGTATTCGGAAGTTCACATGAAATGTGGACTTCGATTCCAGTAAAAGCGGACTTCGAATAGCAATCCAGTCCACCGTATAGTCAACCCATTAGTAATAGAACAATAAAATAATATAAATTATTTAAGTGAGATGTTATTTTCAAGTCTTCAACTAAACTATTTTAAGGTTAAGTAGTCAACCCATTGAGCATACAAAGTTTTTCCATGGGTAACTTTTTATAATGATTGACTTACCCATATAGAGTCTCACTTCAATTTGGAGAACCATTTGAATAAGCCATTGCACATATCCACTTCAGGTGAGATTTATTGGAAAGTTGAGATCAATTTCGGGTTGCAAGTTAGGATTGTTTCGCTTGGATAAATAGGGTTCGCCACAATTTCACCTCAATCAAGTTTTAGAGGTTGGATACTTGGGCCTATACGAATTTAAACTTGGATCATGCATCATCTTTTTTTTTACTTGATAATTACAATTTACAAGTACCTCCGTTACGTTTTATTAATAACTCTTGATATTATTTGAAAGAGATAAATTATTCAAGTATTTTCAATAAAACGTAATGGAGGGAATAGATGTTTAGAGTAGTTCTCATCTTTCAAAGCTATTGGGATTATAGGATATCAAATTCTGCATAACTAGTTTTTGAGCCCGGCGTTGCAATACAAAGAATATTGCCGAACTAATAATCTAAATTTTACAATACAAAATAGAAAGAAACCAATGTAGAGAAGTACGATGATCAATATCAACACTTCATGAAATCAATAAAGAATTTATTTATTTAAAAAAAACAGAAGTTGGGCGAATTATTAGTGACTAAACTCAGCAAAATTTATAACTTTTGAAACATCAAATTGGGTACCTTGCAATGACCAAATGATTGTGAAATATTTTAACTCAAGAAGATATGCTTTAAACAATAGAGCGAAATTACTTTAAAGCACAACTAGATTTGTGACCACATACGTGCATCTACATCAAAGGATAAAATAAATGAGAAGAAACCCAGAAAAAAAAGGAAAATTTTATACTACAATTACTTATGATTATCCAAAAATCATGAGTTTAGGAGTATTATTAGTGTTAAAATGAATGAGATTCTAATTTACATGAATTGTGAGAATTGAAGTTGAAAAGATTATTAATGACAATTGTAAATTGTAAATTGTAAATGTGAAATTAAAGAGGAAATGATGAAGTCATGATAGAGGAAGGTGAATTAGTAAGTGATGGGTGGACTAAGGAGAAACAAGCAATTGAGAGAAAGTGTGAGGATGTACCATGTAGGTTTATAGTTAGAAGTTTTAATATACTTATAGTATATAGATAATAGATGTTTGATATAACTGAATTTTTTATTTTTTTTTACAAGGGAAAAAGCTAAGCTCAACCGTGGGTTGATGTCTTAGCCAACATTACATTAATAACCTGCAAAGTAAACATACTAATAGTAGCAGAACAACTATTACAAAGTTTATTATTCATAATTACTAATTTGTTGGGTTGAATGGGAGAATCTGGTTCTTGGATGAAAATGGACTTTCTTTTCAAATCGTTGTCACATCCTAGGAGATCTTGACTGTCTAGTGGAGGATAATTACTCTGCTTGAAAGTTGCTTCAACTATACACCTGCATTTAAAAGCATGGTCCGATAGAGTATAGGTTGAGGTCTTGCGAGTGAGCCTTCTCGACTTCTTATCGGCCCTAACCAAAAACATGATTTTTTGTCCTTCTTGTAACACTACGGTTGACCGTAGTAACTGAATCGAAACAAAGAGGACTCAAACCTAGAGGGCCAACATTCGAAGGACAATCATGGAGAGCAGTCACAACATCCATTGAATGAACCATGTGCATTTCATTAACTCTAGTTGGTGGGATTTCTATAGGAGAGCCTCTAGCATCCTCTTCTGAATCTGCATTAACTATGGTCATGACATTGTGGTCGGTGTGCTTCCATTGTAAGGGGATAATTTGATCCATATGATCCTTCCCAAGTTCATTTGTGGGACTTGAAGGTCTTCTGCTACCAAGATTCTCCTTTTCTGTATCTGGAGACTTTTTGGAAGAACTTTTTAGTTTGACACTTATGAACATACCTAATTTTCGCTTGAAATGTTGAATAGTTTTTCCTTGGGTCAACTTTTGATAATCCCTTTTAGAGATGGTTAAAAAAGAACCCATTTTTTCCAATTGTGGAAATGATGCTTGGGTTGTGTTTGGTTGGCTCCTGCTCCACACTCTTTGAGATTTTTTTCCCCTTCCTTCATCACTACTTCAACTCAAACACCTTTCTAGTGTTCTGGATGAAATCGTCCACCGCCATCTACCCCTCCTACTCTTCATTCTTGCATATTCTTGCATTGGCATTGATTGTTGATATTAGGGGTGAGCGTGGTGCGGTTTGCGGTTTAACTTCTTTTCTTTATTAAAAAAACTCTAAAATAATATCTTTTTTAATATATTACAAGTCTTTGTCTAATACATTAAAATACACTACTAAAACAATGTCTTACTACAAAACATAAAAGTTAATTTAACGAAGTTCATAATAATATATAAAAAATAGGAATGTCGTTTTCCGCAAGACCGCAACGAAGCATCTCTAACTAGAAATTAGAATGTCATTCCCCGCTAGTCTCGTGCAATGTCAATAATGATAAAGAGAGCTAGTCAAATCTCCGAGAACTCAAAACAACAAATATATACTTCCTCCGTAACGAATTTGTTGCAACTCTGAGGAGGGTACGGACTCCTAGGCAATTTTTGTTAGTGAATGATTAAGCAAGGTAAGGGTATATAATTAGACATGTGTTATTTATTTAATTAAGTTAACAATAAGTAATGAACACCACCACAACCTCATCAGAACCACCACCTGCCACCCCCACCCACACGCAGCCATCACCAACCACCTCGCACCACTTATTTGCGACACCTCACCATTGCCACCCAGCAGCCATCCCTCACCATCGCCGGCCAACAACCACCCCTAACCCGCAACCNAAGAGCAGCAATTCCTACTTGAAACTCAAGTTAACCCCCTAGCTGTAAAGAAACAAATATATGGTCCACTCCTTATTAAAACTGTCAAAACTCAAWAGTGTCGATTTTTATTTATATTTTTTAATTTAAAAAAGAGCTTGAAAAAATTAACAAAAACTGGTAAAAGAAGCAACGTAACCCCTCCTCCTCTCACAGGCTAAAAGTCACAAGTATAAATATTGCTGATTCACAGGCTAATGTACTCATACTACATGATCATAGACTCACGGTATCATACATTCATACCCATCATCATTCATCACTAACTACAAAGAATCACCCTTACTCACCCTGGGTGTGTTTTCCCCCTGCAGCAAAGAATTTCCGGCCAAAGTTTCATGTAGCAAAATTGTTGGACAACCCTTTTACCATCTAACCATATGATCTCGCCTACAGGCGAGGATGTYACACAATAAAGACATCTTCTCCACAAAAAAGGCTGGTGGCACGCTTTATAGGCTCTCTTTATATTCCTAGAAATTKGTTTTTCTATTTTCCATTATTGGTTGGATAAGTAGYAATAATACTGTATTCCATTGATGGAAAATGATACTTCCAGGGTGAAAAACATTTTTCATTCTAAAGACAGCATTGCACAATTTTTACTCTATTAACTCATCRCTCAATTRCACTCCTCCCATCCATCCTTTCACCCATAAAGAAGAAACGGATTTCTATTGGTCATTTCTCTACAAWAATGTCTTTCTGGAAGATCATTTTCCATAGGAAGTTTTCCATCCAAGAAAAAGAAACCTTAGTGAAGCTTCAAAACAATTTTGACTAACAMTAATGTTTTGATAATTCATCCTCATAGACTACAGCATATGGAAWTACATGACAACTCCATATTATAAAAGATAAAAGCTCATATGAATCAATAAGAACAATGCAGCCAAAGGACCTAAGAAAAAAAAWTTCCAGATTCGATCATTCAAAGAAACATAGTGTAATATATAMAGAGAGAGAACCCAAAGGAGAGTCCACCAATCTGTAGATGACGAATGGTTATAGTGGTTARGCACACAGTATCAGTAACAAGGAAAATTTAGCCAAATTTGCTATCGTATTAGATATAAGCCCATAGASCAGAATAAAGAAGAAATCAAGGAATGGGAATGACAAGTATGAGTKAATGACTCTTAAAACTGTWTGGGCAATGACTCTTACAAAATACAACCAAGCCCTTAATGTAACAAACCATAACAAAAGTCTTTGAGGAGTAAAACCCCTCCCTGCTTGCCCAATGCTTAATTCAATGATATACTTATAAGTTATAGGTAGACAAAAAATATCATTCTCTCACCCTATGTTACATTACATTACATGCTACTCTATTCCATTTGTAAGTTGCAACTATTGGGTTAACTACAATACTACACAGAAGCTAAGCTACTTCTTCCGTTCCTTTTTAGGTGCAACATTTGTCATTTAATGAAYATTCACATTATGAGCAACATTTTCCATTTGATGGATATTACACCATATATGCTGATCATAGCTTCATGCTTTAATGCTTCATCACARTCATGCTGAGACAGCAAGAGTTTGTTACTCCTTTAACAAACTCCTTCTAGTTTGCTACAGATATTTATTAATCTCTTTTTACATTATTGTTGTATATATACTCTGTTGTAATATGCTTTACGATTGAGTTCATCTCATACAATAAAATTTCTATTTTTTCCCCTAAATTTTCTCTTCTATTATAGTTTCTTCATCAACGTTAGAAATACTTTGCTGTTTATCAATGGACTTTTACATTGTGAGCACCAATTGTTTTCTTTCCTATTTAAGATGTCATTGTCTCATCCCTCACTTCATCGCATTTCTCTACCTAAAAAGAAACAGAGTAAGTACTAATTTGTGTCAAACCTAATTCCTCAATTCCAAATTTTCAACAATGTTGAGAGCAWTACAATCAATCAATTAAATTTCATCAATAAGTCCAATAAATTTGGAATGACTAAGCTTAATTCTCCTCAAATCACACATTTTAAATAGTATACAAACCATTCTTATTATCACCCCCAAAGAACAAGTTATATTGCAAGAAAACATCAAACTTTGAAGCTTATTTTCCATGAAATGCAAAATGACTAACATTGTAAATCAAACAACAACAACAACATGACAAAGATGAAGTATCTTACAATATGAATAGAAAAAAACAGAATTATTGGGAGAGAATAATCATCAAACTCCTGGGTTGGCACTGCAAAGCATACCCTGAGACAAAGACCTCGAATTGGTTGAATCAATGCCAAGACATGATGTCAAACGAGCTGATGATATTGCTGAGTGAAGAGGGAGTAAAGATTGAACAGCACCCAATTGAGATAAATACCTGAAAATTCAATATAAAATAATGTCAAGATTCGATCTTTATCATAAAGTTTGCATTTTTAATGAAAATTGTGACGAGGGGAGTTGCTTACCTTGGAGATGATGGCGAGGAGAGAGAAACACGAACATGAGGAACTGAATTAGGAGTGGGTTTTTGCGAAAATGTGGATTTGAAAAGGTTAATTGTTGGTCTTGAGAATGAACGATAACGGGAAGCCATTGCAGAAGGTGAAATGGTGGATTAATTGATGATGTTTTTAGGGTTTATCGCTTCTCACAATTCACAAAATTAGAAAGAAAAGGGGTTTATCAAGGTCAAGGACGGTAAATTTAGACAATTTAGTTGCTAGACAAGATCATTTGGTGGGCATTTTCTGTGATTTATTTTTNCTAACCTTGATTTTCCTTGCAGGTCGAAACTTGATTCCAGGTTCACTCAAAGCGACTACCCTTCTCCGATCATCCTTCATAGTTATAGCAGTGGAGTCAAAAGAAAAGCCAGTACTAGTCAAAGTCCAGATTTCCCCCAACAACCAATGAAGCTTTTAACCTCTATGAATGTAGTTTGTAGTAGTTATTCTAATTGTGTGTGTAATTCAACTTTTAAAATTATTAATGCTATGATGGCTAAGACTCCAGCCACAGGCTGATCTTAGCGTTTCCTCTTGTCAAAAAAAAAGAAGTATGATGATCAATATCAACACTTATTGGGTACCTTGCAATGACCAAATGATTATGAAATATTTTAACTCAAGAAGATATGCTTTAAACAATAGAGAGAAATTACTTTAAAGCACAACTAGATTTGTGGCCACATACGTGCATCTACATCAATTCAAAGGATAAAATAAATGAGAAAAACCCCAGAAAAAAAGGAAAATTTAATACTACAATTACCTATGATTATCCAAAAATCGTGAGTTTAGGAGTATTATTAGTGTTAAAATGAATGAGATTCTAATTTACATGAATTGTGAGAATTGAAGTTGAAAAGATTATTAATTACAATTGTAAATTGTAAATGTGAAGTT
The DNA here is from genome assembly GCA_008642245.1 of Bassia scoparia. NCBI lineage: Eukaryota > Viridiplantae > Streptophyta > Magnoliopsida > Caryophyllales > Amaranthaceae > Bassia > Bassia scoparia. The sequence goes on along the minus strand of SNQN01002350.1, from coordinate 38,869 downwards.
GAAGAGGAAATGATGAAGTCATGATAGAGGAAGGTGAATTAGTAAGTGATGAGTGGACTAAGGAGAAACAAGCAATTGAGAGAAAGTGTGTGAGGATGTACCATGTAGGTTTATAGGTAGAAGTTTTAATATACTTATAGTAGATAGATAGTAGATGTTTGATATAACTGTTTTTTTTTTTTACAAGGGAAAAAGCTAAGCTCAACCATGGGTTGATGTCTTAGCCAACATTACATTAATAACCTGCAAAGTAAACATACTAATAGCAGCAAATCAACTATTACAATGTTTATTATTCAGAATAACTAATTTGTTGGGTTGAATGGGAGAATCTGGTTCTTGGATGAAAATGGACTTTCTTTTTAAACCGTTGTGACATCCTAGGAGATCTTGACTGTCTAGTGGAGGATAATTACTATGCTTGAAAGTTGCTTCAACTATACACCTGCATCGAAAAGCATGGTCCGGTAGAGTACAGGTTGAGATCTTGCGAGTGAGCCTTCTCGACTTCTTATCGACTTTAACCAAAAACATGATTTTTTGTCCTTCTTGTAACAATACGATTGGCCGTAGTAACTGAATCGAAACAAAGAGGACTCAAATCTGGAGGGCCAACATTCGAAGGGCAATCATGGAGAGCAGTCACAACATCCATCGAATGAACCATGTGCATTTCATCAACTCTAGTTGGTGGGATTTCTGTAGGAGAGCCTCTAGCATCCTCTTCTGAATATGCATTAACTATGATCATGACATTGTGGTCGGTGTGCTTCCATTGTAAGGGGATAATTTGATCCATATGATCCTTCCCAAGTTCGTTTGTGGGACTTGAAGGTCTTCTGCTACCAAGATTCTCCTTTTCTGTATCTGGAGACTTTTTGGAAGAACTTTTTAGTTTGACACTTGTGAACATACCTGATTTTCGCTTGAAATGTTGAATTGTTTTTCCTTGGGCCAACTTTTGATAATCCCTTTTAGAGATGGTTAAAAAAGAACCCATTTTTTTCCAATTGTGAAAATGATGCTTGGGTTGTGTTTGGTTGGCTCCTGCTCCACACTCTTTGAGATTTTTTTCCCCTTCCTTCATCACTACTTCGACTCAAACACCTTTCTAGTGTTCTGGATGAAATCGTCCACCGCCATCTGCCCCTCCTACTCTTCATTCTTGCATATTCTTGCATTGGCATTGATTGTTGATACTTGATATTGTGAAAGCTATATGCAGATAAGATAACATCTATATCTATAAGAATGACTGAAGATATGATAATTATCAATAAAGATGTGATAATTTACAACAACCACATGTTTATTCCCTCATTTTCACCAAATACTTCATCCTGTGACCTCTATCCACCCGCATACAGCTCCCTCTGTCTTTACCCAACAAACTTGATGAAAATGCCCGTGTGGTATGACGACACGCATAGCGGTGCTAGCTATATAATTTCTCCTGARGGAAATATAGTGTTTCACAAATCTACAAAATTGGAAATGTATTTAATTTTAGAACTGTCATTTGTTCCTGACAGTACCCATACACAAATGCCTAAAATACAGAGTAAAAAAAAAATTGTTCAATTAGACCCACAGTCACAAAATAAATGACACACTTCGGTGCTACCTCACAAAATTGTATGTGTGAAACAAGTTTTATCAAGCATCAATAGGATGAAGCTCACAAAATTATATGCYCGACACAAGTTTGATCAAGCATTATAACTTGCATACTTATTTCAAGTTCTCATCTGRATGAAATCTGATCAGTCTAGCCTGGTGGCCTACCCAGCAGCAGCAATTCATGAAAACCTTTAAGCATCAACTATCTGGAAATGGTGAAGCAAATGGGAAATTCTCATACATAGACTTCTTCAACAATGCGTGTGACAGTTTCGAACTTTTTATCCTGAAGTCAGCTCCAGKAATTGTTAGACGAATGACTTCTAACTACTTTATGTTCCTGGTAAAGAGAGCAGGATTAGAGAACAACAAGGTCGACCATTGCTGCCAACACACAGCACCACATCCTTAAAGAGTTAAAGGGGAAGAAACTTTATAGTGGCTAAGATACTAACTAACCACTTCTAAAGGCTAAGCAAGCCTTTTATCAACAAAAGCAAAGAGTTAGCACTAATGTTCTTTCTTCATACTTAGGATGATGGGTTTTGTGGGCTGATACAAGAAATGTTAAAGCTCTTTTTACAAGAGAACTAGTTTTTACCTACACGATTTATTTTTCATAATCAATTGCATTTCAATGTAGTTCACCAAAGAGAGGTCAAACAATCATTTATACTTAGTAAYCCATCAGAGACAACAAACTTACTATTTCTTCTTGGAGTACCACTTTTCAATACTTTCATACCAATTCCACTGAAAAAAGAGTCCAATCAAACGTACAATGCTAGCAGCAACCACTTCTACAAATGCCATCAAATATGATCTTTGTGGGGACAAACCAGCGGTTGCAATAGACAACAGTTGACCCTCAAAGTTGCAAGGTATAAAAAAACTTCCCTTTTTGATGCCATCAATACTTTTCTTAGCAACTTCCTCAGCTTTCATCATTCCGGAAGAACCTGCTATTATACTTGTCAGCTCAGGTTTTCGCTTGTTTTCTGCAACAGAAACACYAGTYCATGAAAGGTGAGAAAYTAAATTAACATGTGTTTGATGATCGCAATAAATGCAGTCACAACTTCTTCACGTAAAAAATCTAATTAAAGATTAGGGGGTGTAATCAATCAATATTAGTAGGATAAGGGTAATATAGGTAATTGACCATGAAATAGACATTAGAAGTTTCTAGAGTTTGCTAGGTAGTAGTATCTATCTATATTTCTATAATATAGCTTAGCAAGGAATGAGTAGTCATGAAGACTATTGATGAGAGAAATCAGTTGTATTGTAGAAACTACTCGAAAGTTGTTTAGGGTGAAATAAATCTTAGTGTAATTCTCTACCATCTTCTTATTTCTGCCATTTCTATTCACCACAATTACACACCCTCTTTACACATTTTCTGCTCAGAAACCAGTCCATAATAGGGGGCTATAGAATTTAGGTGATTCAGAAAAAACGCACCAGGCTATCAAATTTGAAACTTATAAGTTTTGATGATGAAACCACCAAGTGATYATGGAGCAAATTTAACCTATTCATCRCTTTTGATTGAAGGCCAAGGTAACAAGCTTGCTCGAAGAAAAACCTTGATGGGGATCAAACTATGGACAAAAAGGCATTATAATTTCATCTGGTAGTTGGGCAGATAACGAAGTATCACTTATTAGTTATTTATAATCTGATCAGGGATTGGTTCTCTTTCACGCAAGAAAACATGCAAATTAGCATCAATACTAAAGTGGTGATGTGGTTCAAGGAAACATGGTCATGAACTCATGAGCACAATTTATTCTCCTGACAAACTTCTTCAAAAACTTTTCAATATAGAGGATTACTTGAAGGGGCACTATTTTTATCAATAAAAAATTTAAAATTGTTTGAATTTCAAAATATTGAAAGAGGGAAAGGTGTGATTTAATTGATGTGGATTGCATAAAGCTTCTGCCAAAACCCTCATCCACATTGCTTAGCCTGGAAACTTCAGTTTTCTTGCTGGATRTTTTTACTTTTTCAAGTTTTTCTATCAATTCTGGTATGTTTTGTCTCCTATTTCTTGCTGTTAGGTTTGTGCCCTTTGTTTAATTTAGTAGAGTCCATAGTTTTATCACAGTTATGCTGGGGAATTTTGAGAATATATCGAGTRATATTGTTATACACTTTACTACTTATACTCACCTTATAATTCACCATTGTAGCAATTTAGGTAAGGTGAAAAAGATGTTGAGGAGTTTTTTGAAAATTTTATAWGTGATTGATTTTATATTGCAATTGTCAAGTACAACAAAGCTATCAAGTATCCCTGTGTTGGTAWTGTCTGATATATGTGATGACATATTGGCATGTGAGAGCAATTCTTTGTTTAAAAACTTAATTATTTCACTTACAGGGAAAATAGTGGCTTGTGAGATAAAGTTAAAAAAAATTGTGTAAAGCAATTGTGTTTTGTCCGTTGGTGTTGGGGGCTGGTACAACTGTACAAGAAACGTTAAGGCTCTGTTAGAAGAGGACTAGTCTTTGTGACATTGAGAAATTTGGTGGAGTCATGTAAAGATTTGAAGGAAGTAAGGCATTTGAGCTAAAGATTAAGGAGACTATTAAAGAGTTGCGTAAATTAGAAAGTGTTATGTCAATGAAACACGGAATTGGAGAAGAATATTGTCAGTCACCTGAGATAAGGAGTACAAAAGTGCGTGGATAAGCAAAGAATTAAGTTATTATCTCATGAGGTAATTTGGAAAAAAATTGTGCACAATAACTAGAAATAAATGCAGAATTCGATAAATTGTACAAGATGGTGTGAAGACAAAGAATTCTTGTGTAACATGAAAAGGAGTTAGCTTGAAGTGCAAAAGTACAAACATTCCCAAAACACAAGTAAGGTCTCAAATCATTCACATGCAAAAGAGTCTTGCACTCATCATCTTTCTGTAGGCCAGAGGTTCTTTACAGAAGGAGCGAGCTGAAAGAGGACAGCCCGATATCTAATTCAACCCCTACGAGAGCCAGCCAAAAGGAATTCTCGGTCCTTCAATAAGAAGTTATCGCGAGAAGAATTCCTAGGGTAGAGAAAAAAGAAAGATTAGAAGGTCTTCGCCGCGGAAGTTACCGAGTATTCGCAAGAGCATGAAGAATACTCACTCTTACAAAATGAAAGAGGAAAACCAATGACAGAAAGGCAAGGGCATCAGCCATTCTAGTGTTAAACAAAAGAAGAGGTGGCCAATGAAGTGAGGGATAAATGAATTGATAATCGTACATAGATGTGTCTTTCATGAGAAATATTCAGCTTGTAGGCACACTAGTGTCCTTAACGTCTCCAATAGAGAAATACACAGTATGACATATTCTCCAACCCCCCCCCCCCCCCTCCCCCCCCCCCCGTCCCACGCCCCACCGCCCCCCCCCCCCCCCCCACCCACCACCCCCCGCCCCCCGCCCCCCAACCCCCAAACCCCCCCACCCCCCCCCCCCCCCACCCGCCCCCCCCAGCAACCCCCGCCCCCCCCCCCCCCCCCCCCCCCCCCCCCCCCCCCCCACACAACCACACACACACACACACACAACACTACCCACCCACACCGACTACCACCACTAACTTGGTTGTGGATGCAAATTCAATTTAAGTAGAAAGAGAGAGTGTACATTGTCCCCTTTGATGGAGTTCATCATCTGAGAAGATATTCGGTATTTAAGCTTATAGTGTTCTTCTTAGCATGAGGTCTATGTTGTAGTGTTATGTAATTGTAGTAGGATTAAGGGCTTTGTTAGTGCCACTCATGAAAAGGTTAATAGCCAAACTAATGGTATATTTTGTTGTTTCGTTTTCTCATTGCCAAAAAAAGACAATTGTTTTTTAAACCATAATTCTTTATCCCTATGCCGAGTCAGATTATGGTCAAAGATCAAACCAGAAACAGAAATCGATATGAATCAAACTTCTTCTAAAACCAGGGTGTCTGTGTCAGGTGGGAAATCGAGTGACACGTGATGTCATCCCCCATCACTTCCTGCTGAATGCTTCTGCCAGACCGAAGTGCAAATTTACTAGCCGAGTAAGTGCTGTAACATAGATACCCACTAGATGATAAGACAACAAGAAACTTTAAATTATTAAAACTACAGCTTCGCATGAACAAATTTTACTCATAAAAACAAAGCATGGTGCAACTAGACAATCATCAATCAATCAATCAAAGCCTTACGACTGTTTGGATGGAAATAGTCAAGGGAAAGGGAAGGAGAGGAATGAGAAGAAGGAGAGAGTAAGGTTACATTTTTCCCTCCAATCTTTCCAACAATGGGAGGATTTGTTTATTAAAGAGAGAGAATTCAATCCTTCCATTTATCTTCCCTTCCTTTCTTCTATGCCTTATCCAAGCAAAGGAGGGTAATCCCTCACTTTCTCTTCTCTCCCTCCCTTCATTTTCTCATTATCCAAACATATGGTAGTCCCATAATTGGATCGGCTACAACGAACCAAAATTGATCATTCCGTGTGGTCATCCACATAGATTTCCTCCATCCCCTACAATGGGAACCCTGTTCTCTTGTAAATCCAACATGTATGACCACATAGACAATGTATCTAGACAGAAGTAAACGATTCCGTGTGGTGACAACATAGAAGAAGTAAACGAAACCTTTAAAGATAGATAATAAATATTTATTCAACTTCAACAATTTCTTCTGATTCACAAGGTACGACTCTAATCGACAATGAATAATGATACTCAAAATTACATTCTTTAACTTAGGTTGTCACTTCAGAAACAATATTATCAACTATATCATCATTAAAAGCTTCCAAGTTTATAACTAATCATATCACATCAAAGACCTGGCACTACTCCCATATAAACCTCAAAAACTGAAATCAACTTCATTTTACAATGCATATCAAAATCACAAGTCGATTTGAGCTACAATGTTTAAAAAAAGGAGAATCATTCTAAAATTGTTAATGTTCAATTTAAATTAAGAAATTAAGTGGAATTGCAACAAACAAATTATAATGCAAATATTTAGCATTCTTAAATCAAATAATCATAGGAAATAGAATCTACTTGACCAGCTTGAGAAGACATGATAGCAATAGAAGCAGGGCCACGAGAACGACGATCCTTTCTCATCAACGGCACGCAGCCTTAATCAGATGAAAAGTTCCCATCACATTCACATCAATCATGAACTTGATATCATCCAACGGCTGAGAATCCCATCATGGGAGTAAAAACCCCGTGATTGCACACCAGAACATCGATCGCACCTGCATCTTCAACCGCACTTTTCACGGCTTCGAAGTCCCTTACGTCAGCACTAAGATGCTGACGTCGACGCCGGTGGAGGAGAGTCGGATGGCTCCTTGGCGGACTCGAGCTTGCGGTGGGCGTCCGAGCGAAGAGACGCGTGCGCCGCCGGAGGCGAACTGTGGCCAGGGACAGGCCGATGCGCACTGGAACCACGGTGATGAACACGTGGCGGTTTTTGATTGGGATGGAGACCGGGGCGTGGGGGTGTGAAGAAGTAAAGGTGATGAGAAATGAGATGGAGGAATCGAGGAGGAGAGAGAGTAGTGCTGTGGTTAGGTCCGCCATTGTTGGAGGATTTGCGCTGATTCAGTGATAAGCTTAGTCTAATGATCGTGTTTTGGGTTTTAATTTTTAAAGTAGTGTGACTGTCCGAGAATGATGTCAAAGGAGTAGTGAATTTTGCTAAAAACTAAACTTCTTGTTTTGTTAGAGGGTAGTTTTTTGCAACAAATTTTTTCTTACTTTTAACATAAACTTTGTTAATTAATTTAAGGAAATTTTGTGAATAATCCCCACGATTTTTGCACTTTTTCTTAATAATCCTCACGACGTTTTTTTTTTAATTAAACTCCCATGATTTTGTCTCCGTTATTGAAATTATCCTAAATCCATTTTTCGTTAACTTTTAACAGAAAACACGAATGAGTGAGTCCCACCAACCTTGACCACCCTTTCTCACCTCCGACCAGCCACACCCATCACCATTAACACCTAGTCACCCACCCATATAGCAATTTTTGATCAAAAACACCCCAAAAAACTGTAATATGAGCAGAATTGCGAACCAAAAATTGCTAAATTCAAACACATACTGTAGAAATGAGAGAGAAAGCATTAGTAATTCGAATAGCACAACAGAATTCGAACCCCAAGTGCAAAATTCGAACAAAAACCTTGAGTATTCGAACCCTAATTGTGGATTTTCGAACCAAAACGTGTAGAAGTCGAACAATACAGACGTGGGAACAAATGTTTCGAACTAAAACGCACGAATTTAATCCAAAATCAACCCCAAAAAACACACAAAACTGCCCAAAAAATTCGAGCACAAAGGCTGAGTGTTTGGATGAGATTTATTGAGATATGAGAGTGAATTTCAGTGAATGTGAAGGAGGTTGAGGAAAGAGATGAAGAATTGAAGGGGAGTCGAAGGAATGAGATGAAGAGGAGTCAAAGGGATTGAAGAAAAGAGAAGGGAATGTGAGGGGTAGAATAGTAATTTCACAAAAAATCTGTTAAAAGTTAACAAAACAAATGGATTTGGGGTAATTTCAATAACGGAGGCAAAGTCATGGGGGTTTAATTAAAAAAAAAAGTTGTGGAGGTTATTAACAAAAAGTGCAAAAGTCGTGGGGTTATTCACAAAATTTTCTTAATTTAAATTATCTACTATTTTTTTATGCATGTCATGTCTCCGTATTAATTAATAACATTTTACCACTTCTAGATGGTTTGTTTATGTGTATTTTCAAAATGTAAATTTTGTATTGTTAAATACAAAGTGTAATATAATCAATAAAAGGATTTAAAAAAAAAATGCTCTCCTAAGTCCTAAGTCCTCCCCAGTCCCCTCTATTTGTCTAACTTTTCAAAAAACAATCCCCAAAAAACCTCCAACAAAGCTTCACAAATCTCATACTTTTGTATATATTTGTGTTTTTTTCTCGTCGTTTTTCTCTTAACAAGTCCTTTGTTCATGAGAGTTTCTTTCATTGTGACTATCAAAGATAATGGTTTGAATTCTAATAAGTTAAAGGTCATGAATTCAAGGGTAACTCTAGTAAACTTAATGGTTTGATTTTTATTAACTTAAAGGTCAAGAGTTCGAGTCTTACTCTAGTACAGAGAAAACAATGGTTGCTTGGTGGATGGAAGAGAAAGATTTTGCGACATAATAGATCTTGAGTAAATAATGTCTAATGAAGATTAGAGTTCAATTAACTCTACAACGAGGAGTTATTCCACAACTCTTTTGATTCCAAAGCCAATTACAACAACCATGTTCAAATGTTCAATGCAACAGTAACTTTCCTTGAAATGTCTCTACTCATGAATCATGATGTGTGTGAATCATTAAATTACACTAAAAATAAGTTCTGCTGTGTTTAATTGACAACTTGAGTACGAGATTTACAATAACAACTAAAAAAAAAAAATCCTAAAGCTACAAACCTGCTAGTCTTCTCCTGTACTGGCTTTTGGCTTTTGTATTCAGGAGGTAATGGAAAGATAAAATTCAGATCTTGACATACATCAAGAAAACGCGAAAAAGCTCATCCTTGTGACAAAACGTGAAATTCCTTGTTGCTTCTGGAATGAAGATTATTCACAAAAGCTTGCAAATTTGAAGACTATTATAGAATCACCGATTTGAATGGCACAACGATTTTAGCTACTTCGAGTCTATTTCAGCGCTTGTGTCAAAGAAGTCGTTGCTTCCCAGTCACGGAATCCACATAAGCTTTTTTCCTGAGGGTACAAATAAATTGCCAAGGCAAAGTTCATCAATCATTGTAGTATACTAATTGAACCATCAACTATCTTGCGGATATACACATGGTTCTCAAGAATTTTATTATTTCAAATTAATTGTGAATAAGCCTAACAGAAGCCAAAATCTCAGATATGATAAGACTATAAGAGGAAAAACAAGGAAATAAAAGGAAGAGATTAGAGAGATTGGAAATACCAGGTCCAACAGCAAGTACTGTCTTTGAGCCAGCTGCAACCTTCAGCAAAAGATAACAAATTATGACCAAAATATGACAAGAATAAGCAAAATCAAATTATCTGAAAGCAAAGAGAACGAGAACAATCAGAAATCTAGAGTTGTTTCGGTACAGATAAAGGCAATATTTAGGCTTGGTGCGCTGAGTAGGGGAAAAAAAAAGGACTTGCTATTGACATTCAAGTTCCAACCCACGTATAGGGACACAATCCAAACAACTTGAAAAGAAAGGGAATAACACCCTTCCACATCAATTATTATAGCAGCCTTAAAAAAACCAACAGTCACTAATTAGATTGCTTGACAATGGTCAAGTACTTAAAGGGCCGAACAATTCAGTAAATTGATGCATGTTTTAGCTCAATTTTTTTTTTCTTGACGAGAATGTTTTAGCCCAGCTCAAATTGAAAAAACGTCGTTAAAAAGAATTCAGTGCCACAACACCCTCTGCCTGATTTCTCTTATTTAAGGGTATTTCTGTTTCACAAGAGAAGTGAACACTAAAGGCCATTGCAACCCTATTTGGCAAACAAAGTTTAATTAGCTGTTAGATTTTCGAATTTGCTTATAAAGCTCTAACTTTTTTGTTTAACATGCTTGGTAACACTTAGAGCAACTACAGCAGTGACCAATTTGGTCTAAAAATGTGGAAAAAAAAAAATCATACTTCCCATCAATGAAAATTGTGTGAAAAAAAATCATTGGATGACAATTCATGGAACTCGTCATTCTTTGACGAGTTGAGTGAAATTTCATGGCCTCTGTCATACGGCGGGTCCCACGCAAAAATCTGCTTTTTATATTTTTTTCGCTGAGAAAAGAACAAAACGGCAAAACGGCGTCATTTTACAATAGATTAAGGCAAAAAAATATAGTGGCCTGACATGCGGCCCAATAGGCGTTGCCACGCGTGTTGTCCTGCTGCATTTCCTCTATTCGTGTTCTCGTTTTTGGGCATTTTGTCCATTATAAAAAATTAAAAAAAAATACCAAAATTCATAACTTTTCAAGATCTATAAATAGAGACCATATTGCTATATTTTTCTTCACAATCCAATTCACTCTTCATACATCCTTAATTTAATTCTCCAAAAATTCATAAAATTTGTTTTAATAAAAAAAAATCTCACAAAAAATTCTATAAAAACTCTAAAATCCCTAATTATTTTGGAGTTGGAAAAAAATCAAATTTACTGATTTGTTCTTTTAAATTCATTTCTTGTTACTATACAAATCAAAGAGAAAATAATGATTAATTTTTCTTTCAACTCTACAAATCCACAAATTTTCCAAGTTTCACCTCTTATGAAGAATAACAAGCATCTCATGCAGTTCATGCCAAAACAACCCCCTCCGTTCACTGTTAATCTTTCCGATTAACCGCCAAACACCCAACAATTCTCTGCACCAAATGCTTGTTATACCAAATACCAAACACCCACAGTACGACGCTCCGACGCCAAAACCAGGTAGCAGCAACAGAGATAATTGGGTTACCGCGGAGGATGACGCTGGCGGAACCAATCCTCACACGAGGTGGTTGTCACCCTTCAGAGAAAACTGTAGCAAAGGCAACAAATGGTCTGTGGTCTCACCGTGAAGAAGAGGCCTTGATAGCTTCTTACATGATGTAACTGTACAGATCAGACTATGAGCACAAACCAATCCAAGCCTGAGCTTGTGGGAAGGTGTATGAGTCGTACCAGGCGGCTCGTGCTTCGAGGCCCAAGGAACTCCCGAGGAATTTGAACATGATGCAACTCCACTGGAGACGTATGTGCACAGACGTCATGAAGTGGGTTGGCGTGCTACGAGGAATCTAAACGGGTGAATCGCAGCGGAGAGAAGGAAAAGAACGTTATTGAAAACGCCAAGACCATCTACCATCATCAAGAGGGTAAGAAGTTTTCCTACCAATATGCTTGGGAAACTTTATGTGAGTATGAGAAATGGAAACAAAGGTGGACGATGGACTAAATGCCATGGTAAGGGTAAAAACTTAGCCATGGAAAGTGGTAGAAAAGAGGACAACAGTGGGAAAAGGGTTCGTGAGGAAGATGATAAGGAACGTGGTGTCCAAAAAAGTGTCAGACCTGATGGGGTTAAGAAGGCGAAGGCCTATGCAACAACGCAAGGGTAAAGGCGTGTCCTCCACATCCGGCGATGGTTCTTTAAACTCTGGATGAGAAACTTCAAATATATGTTGATTTGAAGGGAAGTGATATTAGCCTCAAGAGAGAGAAGTTAGAATTGGAGAAGGAGAAGCAGAGGAGAAGGAAAGAAGAGATGAAGCATAGCATGCTGCAAACTCTGATGATTAAGCCACCCCCGTTGACGCCACAAGAAGAGAAGATGAAAGACAAGTTGTTGGTTGAGTTTTACGAAGAATTTTTAAATTAATTGTGTTTAGCTTTGTTTTTAGATTTTGCCTATAGGTTTTTACCTTTCACATGAAAGGATTTTTCCTACTTAAGGCTTACTTAGTTGAAAAGGTTATTTTGTTCAATTTGTTGATGATGTTGAATTCAATCTTGAATTGGAAGTTGATGTTTTTGTTTTATTACGAACTTAGTAAATGTGATTCTTTGTCATATCTAATGCATGTGAACGTTTTTGCATGTTTTCTTGTCCACAAGCTTGTTTTGTTGTTACATGCATGTCATATTTGCATGAATTGTACCAAGTGCATGCACTGTCCCTTTTAYTAATGCATGCAYGTGTACTCTCTGATCCATACCATGCATTATTAAAGCTCTCTGAATRATGCATTATTAAAGCTTCTCTCTGATCCATGAATTATTAAAGTTGCTTTCTGCACCATGCATTATTGAGCACCTCTGTGAACCATGAAATAATAAAGCTACTCTCTGAATTTTGAATTAATACAGCTGGTCTCTGAACCAGCTTTAATCAGATGACGCGACAACACCATACCACACTGTGCGGCAATTAGAATGCTTGCATATGGTGTTGCAGCTGATTGCACAGATGAATACTTACGTATAGGTGCACAACTCTGCTTGAAGAAACAACGTATGGAATGGAAGGGGTTATCAATAATTTTGGTGCTCAGTATTTGAGAAGGCCTAACGTAGAAGACCTTCAACGTATTKTGTTCATTAACAAACAACGTGGGTTCCCAGGGATGATTGGTAGCATCGACTGCATGCATTGGGAATGGAAGAATTGCCCTGCCGCATGAAAAGCGCAATACCAAGGGCGAAGTGGCACTGCAACGCTTATCCTTGAAGCGGTTGCCTCTCAAGATCTTTGGCTTATGGTATACCAAGGTTTGCAATGATTTTGAACGTTCTGTTATTCGAAGCTTGTTTTGACGACTATGTCTAAACGGTCAAGCACCAGCCTGCTACATTTGCTGTAACGGACGCAATACAAGATGTGTTAACACCAGAATCAACGGCATCTATATTTAAAATAATTAGAACTTAATTAATTGGTTGTAATTTAAAATGAATATATTTTTCCAATTTATATGACGAATTAAATAATTTAATGTAAAAAAATTATAAACAATTGTTAATATCGTTTTAAATAAATATTAGAAAATTAATCGGAAATATAAATTAGAGATGGATTAATTAATTAGTTTCCGATTTAAAAAAATAATCCGAAAATTCAAATTTATTAATTAATTAATCTTTCTAATTTATATTTGAATTGTCGGATTAATTTTTTCAATCGATAATTAATTAATCCGTTCTAATTTATATTTCCGGATTAATTTTCTAATTATTTATTTAAAAACGGAATTTATTAACACTGCGTTATAATTTTTTTTTTACGATTAATATTAAATTTCGAAATAATTAATTGGAAAAATTCTTCATGTTTAAATTACAACCAATCCATTATCTAATTATTTATCCATTGAATTTAACATGAAAAACATATGAAATTAAATTAATAGCCTTAAATAGGAAAACCACTTTCAGTAAAAGGATAAACAACTCAGGCAAACATCATAATAAACTTAAATTTGACATCACACATGCTAGATCATCTACTGTTGATTACAATAGCACTTCTTCTTGTTGATCTCCAAATGTGTTCATCAAATCACTCTTGTCAATCGATATGAGTTTGCTTTTCACGCAACTGATTCTTCGAGCTTAGAATTGTTCATGAGTTTGAACGGACGTTCCACTGATAAGTAAACTATCATCATCCTCGTCCACTGCTCACGTTGCAGACCTCCGTTGTTTCCCTTCGCCTTGCCTTGAACTCGTGTTGAGGTTTGTCTTCTAAAATTCAGTGATTTCGTAACCTTGATACCGTGCCGTGTTGTCTCGACAATATATATTATGCAATGATGATGCAACGCATCATTATATAACGGGTAGTACATCCTCATCCCTGCTAGAGATGTCTTCGAATGATTTGCAAACCTACTGGTGAGGACTCCAAAGGCATCTTTTCGACATCCTTCCTTACTGCCGGTCTACGTCGCAGAACAATCGATGCTTTTCTGGTTTGTGGATGCTGACCTTGTATAAACGCAGCCCAATCTGGTATAGGATGCGTCGTTATGGTAAGAGCAATCTTGTACTGGCGTCCGGACACAATGTAGCGAGGCGTGTGACTTATGCATGTCATTGACAACGGCCGTAAAATCAGAACTGTTAAACGTCCATTACATTGTGTCAGACCAAAGAACGCATGCAATATCAAAGATCTTGAAGGCAACCGCTTCAATGTAGTTGCATGCCACTTCCCCTTGGTATTGCGCTTTTCCAGTGCGGCAGGGCATTCTCAATTCCCAACTCTGCAGTCGATGACTTGACCATAGCCAGTGTACATTTAACATATTCATTTGTTTGGCAATATTATTTCTAATTCTACTGCATAGTCTCAAGAGCTGCATTGGGGCCACATTGGATATTAATCTCAATCGCTGATACGTTTCAATTATTGTTAATTGAACAATTGCCCCAGAAGGCACTCTTTCAGCGCTCCGCACAAATGACCCTCCCTTTCCGATTTTAAATGTTTGTCAACGAATGATGACTCAAGCAAACCTCTTGTTCAAACCCATTTGACGATACTACTTAACACTAATCGTTTTAGTCCTATGCTTTCATCTGTTCTGCATACACAGCCTCTACTAACTCCTTCTCTTTACTGTGGATCCTAGAAAAGACGGTGCGTAGGGGAAACAGACCAGTGCAAAAGAAACGAGCATAAATAAGACATAAAATGGGCAAAAGATAAACGGGAGAAACTGCAGTATTATAATCAAGTTCTTATGCTACAGAATAGTACTTCACAAAATTGCTAATGCACTACCATATGCAATCTCAATCTCAAAGCCGCAGATCAAATAAACAAGCAAGAGTCTAACAGCAGACTTAGTTCGACATCTGTGGGTGCAATTCGTTTAAATCTACATAATGCCTTTCCTTAGTCCTTTCATCAATACACCAAGGTAAGGTCTTAACAGTTGTTACAATCTTCAAGAGCAGATATGTGCTGCTCACTCCTACTCGAACTGAGATGAGACGTTGGTCCAAATCATCAGAAGCTAACTTGGTCCTGATTCCGTAGGAGTTGTCAAACTGGTAATCGAGCTGCAAAGCTCACATTCTCCGAGGCCTTTCCAGATACCTGCAAGCAGCATTCCTAGATCATGTTAACCATTAAATGCACAATGTGTGAGGTAGCTGGTGTCTGTCGCGTCTTATCTTGATTTGAAGAATGAGTTTGAGTGCTACAAGAATTCTAATTGATAATTTTATGCAGATGAGATTTGCACGAGTCCCTCTATGAATCCTGTATATCATACATGGGATCTCATTTCTGAGCAGGTGAGCATCATTAATAGATCATGACCTTCGATGCATGGTGGCGTAGAACGACCAATACATATCTTCTCATAATTCGATACCCTTGGAAGCCATACAAAAAGAGGTTAGCCTATAGGTCTTGTTCTCGACTATTATAAATAAGCATTCAGCATCTTTTTGGATCTTCGCCTACAAGGCACGGCATCATGAATCTATTCTCTCAAAGAATGGATATAGACAAGCTAGCGGCTGAATATTTTGGGTTAGTACAGATTCAGAAGAAGTTTACTCTATTTTGTTTTGGGCGGAAATCGTCCACGCACTAATCCGCTATGAATCAATCCAGAGGGGCATACACTCTCTGCGTCTTTGAGACACGGTCTGTGTGCAAACACTATTATTAGGTACCACGTATATTACCACGGCTAGTGGTCCGGAACGGGCGTTCGTTAATATCGCTTTGCTGAGGGGTGCTCTCCGTATCGTCATCATGGCGGTCCTATACAATTTTCCCTAGTTGGGGGACTTCTCTGATTCGTCCATAAGGCCTTTATGTTAACACGTGTTACAAGGGTAAACTAATTGTCTGGTCGTCTAGTATGTCGCCAATTGAGGACTAGCTTTGAATTAATAGATTAGCAGGTTCATAATTTGTTCGGCAAATAATCCTTCTCTTGGTCACTCTGGCACTATATGCACAAAGTTCACGATGTCTGTCACAAGCACGACTATCCAATACGGTCTTTATAGTTACCATAAAGGTCTCTTCAGATGATAAGTCTCAAACACGTCTATCATGATAACAGAAATTTCCCTAACTTCATACAGAATATTGAGATCATTCTCACACTGTTCATAGTTGCGCAACTCAATGTTGTTTACTACGGAACAAATTAGACTATTTAGCTCTATTTCCAATACCACTTTTAATGTCGAGTCTAGGGACCACGACCTTACACTTAGAAGTTGAAAATCTTACTCCAAACTTCAATAAGACTTCTTATACACAGTGAAATCAAACAGGTAATAACTAGAATCAGAATTAGGACAACGAAATATCACTTTAAAACAGATAGCATTCAATAGTATCAGAAATCGCAGTTTACCTAAGACAAGATCCATATCATACCATATCTAAATGTTCTAGTAACAAATAAGATCCTCTTAGACAAGCCATCCCCACTTTCTTAGGACTTACACATTGTCATCTAGCACTATTCAACTGACTCTTCAGAGTATTCAGCAACATTTTGCTCTTTTTATCATCTCCTAACTCATTCGTCGCTTAGCGTCAACGAGAGGCGTGAGCGTATAACTCCCATACAGGAGAGTAGTTAGCTACTCATGGCATGTTCATAAGACTCTAGTTCCTCAAATCTACATGTCTAGAACTCAGATCCTTAGACAAGTACACTTTTCTTCTAATCACTGTCTTCTGACGTAATTCCAGTACCTAGACTAACGCCTAATCTCCTTCACAATATCTCATGATCAGAAGCAATCTCCATCGCATCCTATGCTCTGAGTAGCTAGTGCCTTATTATAATAAAACTTCATTCGCTCCTTTCAAAATCAAAGGCATATATTCCTTAGGATTCGAAGTTATCCTCTCATTCCAACAGAAACTTCTCAAAGTATAATACGATGTCCTAGTAAGCCCCGAGATGACTTATGGAGAGGCTTAGGACTCCTTTCACGGACGACATTTCAATAGTCCACTTATCAAACTCATGTCCTATGTAATCGAGCCCGTTTAGACCGCTAATGTCCGCGCTTCATCATGTACTCAGAATCCCAGGCATTCCTACGACAAGTAC
>SNQN01002350.1:0-21566 GCA_008642245.1 Bassia scoparia | reverse complement strand
GCGTCGTACTGTTGGGTTTTTGGTTAATTTGGGAATAATTAGCAATTTGGTGTAGAGAATGTGGTTGGGTGTCTTGGGCGAGTTTTGACTGAATCGGAAGATTATAACAGTGAACGGAGGTGGGTTGTTTTAACATGAATCTGCATGGATGCTTAGTATCTTTCATAGAGGTGAAACTTGGAATTTGTGGATTTTGCAGGAAGTTAAAGGAGGAAATTAATATTTCCATTATATTGTTTTCTTTTGTGTTGTAAGTAACAAGAAAATGAATTTCAAAAGACAATTGAATAATTTGATTTTTTCCAACTCAAAAATATTAGGGATATTTTAGAGTTTTTCATAGATGTTTTCAGAAATTTTTGTGATTTTTTTCGTATTTTTTTTATTAAAAAAAATTTATGAATTTTTGAGAATTAAAAACCCAAGGATGTATGAAGAGTGAATTGTGATTGTGAATGAAAAATATAGCAATTAGGTCTAATTTATAGATCTTTGAAAGTTATGAATTTTGGTATTTTTTTTAAATTTTTTTTATAATAGGACAAATCCAAAATACGAGAACAATTTACAAGATAGATGGAACTTGCATGGCAGGATCAGCACGCGTGGCAAGCCACTATGGGTCCGGTCCTGCCGCTGTCGGTCCACTATATTTTTTTTTGCCTTTAATCTATTGCAATAACGACGTCGTTTTGGTCTCTGAATAGAGCAAAACAGGTCGTTTGGTTCTTTTCTCGAGTGAAAAAAGTAAATAAAGCCTAGATTTTTTGCGTGGGACCGACCGCTATCGACAGGGAGGCCATGAAATTTTCACTCAACTCGTCAAAGAATGACGAGTTCCATGAATTTGTCCTCCAATGATTTTTTTTCACCCACAATTTTGATTGATGGGCGAAGGATGATTTTTTTTTACCATTTTTATGAGAAATTGGGTCACTGCTGTAGTTGCTCTACTAAAATGACATTTATGTAGGGGTAATGACTTTCATCTATGTACTTATTTAACTTTTACAAAGGAAAATTAGCCTTTCACCTATATCTTACCTAATCACTCTAACAAGAAACGCTCCATGTTACCGGCCATTTTCATTTTGAGAATTTTAGGTCCAAAAACTCTCTTCAAACTCTATTACCAAACACCCCATTTAGAAATTTGGCTAGCTAAAATTCTAAAACTGCATCAAAACTCTCCTTTTGCCCCAAAACTCTCTCCACCAGCACCCTGCAACTTGTACAAATTAAGGTTTCTCTGTCTAGCACAAAATGTTGTATGACTTGAATCCCTAGACCAAATTCTGTTCTCGCCTTAACTTTCGCAGTACAATCATTTATTAGCTACACGATTACATCACAGCTAGGCATGAATTCAAAGTTGTGAGAGTTCTCAACTTTACAGTCAAGGGACCTATCCAATGAAAAAGAAACCCTGTCCATTTATCATTTGCTTTGCAGACTGACAATTCGAGCAACTAAAAGGCATAGTGTGGCAATAGAAGGGAGCATTAAGCCACGAAATGGAAGACAAAGAAGCACCAACTAAAGGATAAACCACACAATAATTGATTAATTTCAAATCAACAGTTAAACCAATTTATACTGAGAAAATAAGATTTACACAGCAGCCCAACTACTATGATGCTAAGTTTTTTTTTTTACTTCTCATAAAAGCCTCAAGTGTTTGAAAAAGAAGCATACCTGTGTGCGCCCAGCATCTGCAACACAAAAGTTGGGGACCAATGCCCTCTGCTTCTTGCTGCAACATGTTCCTAATTGATAATGTGATTAGTTGATTACAGTATTTTAAAAAAAGCAAAAAAAAGCATAATATGGTGATATAGTAAGCCTTCTGTCAAACAATGACATGAATTTCTTACATTTCTTTTGATTCTTGCATGTGACTACTATTTTAGGCTGCCCACATTGTTCCCACTGCCTCAACAGGATCGCTGACTATAATGATATAGTTAGTACCGTTAATCAAACTCTTCATGCAGAAAAACCATACTAATAGCATTGAAGAATCGGTTTTCTCTTCTAGAACCATTAGATAAATTGGAAAAGTCACTCGCCTCATTGTAAAAATTAGGAGCATCAACTAGCAAGCAATTTCAGAATATAATATGCTGAAATGAATCATAAGATGCATAATACATTAATACAACATGGAATTATGTCTAAAAGACTTAACCAAATGCAGGTTACAAGAAGATATTATTTCTAGTCAATATATATACTCTAATGGGTGTATACAGTACAGTAGCAAAGAATTACAGGTCAATATATTTTTGACACTCTGGTTTAAGAGTGGCATAGGTTTACAACATATACATTTTTGATAAACTAATTGATTGTAGTTTGAAGAAAGGTTCAATATATTTTTGACACTCTGGTTTAAGAGTGGCATAGGTTTACAAATTACAACATATACTTTTCTACTTTTCTGATAAACTAATTGATTGTAGTTTGAAGAAAGGTCAAGCAAACGTCAAAGAAAATCAGAGACTTAACAAAATAATACAGTACATGGTAATGTTCAGCAAAATTTCTATCGAACAAGAATATGAATCAGTTGAAATAGTAGATAGTACCTTTGTATTAGTTCAGCATACAAGCCTGTAGCGGCATCTGAAATACCAAAATCTTATCAGGAAACAGAAGGCAGCCAAAAAAAAAAGGCGGGGGGGGGGGGGGGGGGGTGAAGACATCTTCCGAATGTCCTCATTCAATCTAAATAAATTTATCTTACGAGCACATTGAGATGCAATCTTTCCAGGTCCCATTTTCAGATCTTGTCTAACCACCAAAACCTGGCATCAAAATTTTCCACACGAACGTCAACGTAACAGGAAATGGTTGAATGCCTACATAGGTTCATGGTCTTAATAATGCATCTATAGATAGTTAGATACTCTCAAAAAGTTTTCAAATCCCCACGAAAGAGGTAAAACTGGACCTCATAGATATCCTCCAACTGTCCTACAACCRAATCGTGTTACAACCTAACTGAAGCACGACATATCATTAGCTTGAAGAAACATTCAAACAGATACTCCATAACAAACACGGTCAAGTGGTCAACTATCTATAAAGATGCAGAAACTGAATTTTCAATCATTATTTACTCAATCAAGATTAAGCAAGTCCATAATCCATAATTCATACATGGAAAATTGGAAACTTCCATCACAATCTTTTTTATTAGTCTCATCTCCTAACACTCTAATTCCTGCTAAAAACCAAATCCCCATTGTCTTAGAGCCAGAATCTTGTTACAACCTAACTGAAGCAGGACATACCATTAGCTTGAAGCCTTGAAGAAACATGCAAACACATACTCCGTAACAAACAGTGTCATCSATCTATAGGATGCAGAAACTCAATCCCAACCATGATTCGCTCAACCAAGATTAAGCAAAGATATACAAGTCCAGAACTCATAATTCACACATGGAAAATTGGAAACTTCAAGCTTCAATCTTTTTGATTCGTCTCATTTACTAACACTCTAATTCCCAATAAAAAATCCCACTAAGCTATAATCAAATTCACAACCTTAACAACTGAGGTATATGCATAAATGGTAGGATTAATCACGACATGATAAATTGATAATTGATAAAGTAGCAATCTTTCAATATACCAAACAAGAAATTCAGTATTTCAGCACCATAAAATTAGCAGAATTGAGATGAAAAGAAGGTGAAATTGGAAAATTGGAAAATTCGAAACTTCAAGCTTCAATCTTTTTTGATTCATCTCATTTTCTAAAACTCCAATTCTCAATTAAAAAAATTCCAATAAGCTACAATCAAAGTCAAAACCTTAAACAACTGAAGTATATGCATACATGGTAGGATTAATCACAACATGATAATTGATAAAGTAGCAACCTTTCAATATAGCAATTAGCAAACAAGAAGTTGATACAATTAGCAGAATTGAAATGAAAAAGAAGGRGAAATTGAATATACCATTTTGAGCTCATCATCTAGATAACCAGAAGGTGAAGAATTGGCTAATTGTTGCTTTTTAAAAACTGAATTGGAAGGGTTTTTGGAGGGTTTAGTTAAGTCAATAAGCAACCCAATAATGAATCCAATTACAACACCTGGGATGAAGTTTTCAGGCCTGAAACTCGCTCTTATCCCTTCTTTTTCTTCCTTTTGCTCATGTTTCTGCCATTCAAAAATCAATATGTTAGAATCATTAAATCCAATGACAGCAAAATGGACATTATTTAAGAATGTTACCTTCATTGATGGATTGAAAAAAACATGACAATCTTTTTTGAGGTTTTAGTTTCAGCCTTGCTTGAGTTTCAATGGGATGGAGTGAATCAAAATGAAACTGAGTACAAATGTACAATGGAGATGATTGATAATGCACTCGCAGTTGATACATGTACAATTTATAATAATATTTAACTAATTCGTCATTTTACAAGCATCCGTTGTTAGTCTAGTTGGTTAGGATACTCGCTCTCACCCGAGAGACCGGGTTCAAGTCCGGCAACGGAAATTTTTTGATGCCCTTTTGCCAAATTACCTATGCTTCACGTGTTACAAAACTTTGTAAACATATGAAGTATTTATAATTAGTTAGTGAATTACTTCATGATTTTTACCTTATTACGTTAGGAAAATTTGTCCATAAATGTCATAAAAGACCACTTTTTGCGAGATACTGTCAGATTTTAGAAAATTGTCCAAAACTACCATTAAAATGGTGATTGTTTGTTGACCACTGCCATCCGTCATATTCAGGCGCTTGACCCGTACTTTCCGGTGACTAATGTGCATGTGCCGGTCACGTGTGGTCTTTTTTGCTAAAATCACCTGCTCTCCTTATTTCACTCCTCTCGAAGCTTTCCACCTTCATTATTTCTTTAATTTATTTTCCCCCATTAATTACTTAATTTCCACTCCTCAATCATCACTTCTCCTGCCATCATCTTCCTCCTCTAAATATCTTTCTCCTTTTTTCACCTTCTCTTTTATTTCTTCATGTTTCAACACAAACGACATCAAAAAAATCCATCCAAATTACCACAAGTTCATAATTTTGCAACAAATATTTCACAAAGCTTGAATCTACCACAAATTCTGGGTTTATAAGAGTTGTGAACGAGTTTCTGGGTTTGCAATCAAGAAATTGCAATTTCACAAACCCTAAATTGCAATGCTTAATCGTGAGAAATTCGAAGTGCAAAAGGAACAAAATAAATTTCTTCAATTTAGTTAGAAATGAAAAGAACTCACCAATTCATTTAATTGGTGGTGATGAAATTGCTCGAAAAAAACGAAATGAGGGAGAAGAAGGAGACTCGGTTTCAATTTCCAATCAAGATCGACAGTTTTGATAAACCCTCGTGTGAAAAGGGCGTTAGATCTGAGATTTGAGGGGAATTGAAGTGAAGCATGATTTGGAGATCTAAAGGAGAGAGAGACTCAGAGCCATTGACGCCATTGTTGTGGCTCTGAGTTACAATGCTACAGAAAGCAGAGAAGAAGGGAGAAATGAATTAATTTCAATAAGGAGATGAAGTGCTAAATGGGGGTGCAAATGATGAGGAGAGGAACATGCAATTAGCAAAAAATAAGCACGTGACCGGCACATGGTCATTTTGGTCGGAAAACGTCGGTCAACGGCATTTGGCAGGGTCAACAAACAATCACCATTTTAATGGTAGTTTTGGACAATTTTCTAAAATCCTGGCAGTATCTCGCAAAAAGTGGTCTTTTTATGGCATTTATGGACAAATTTTCCTATAGTATTAAATTTACATTAGCAAAAAAAAAAAATCAAATGCATTAATCCATGTTTAAGTATTTCTTTTGTAATAACACTTTTTTTTTACGGGAAAACACGAACTTTATTACGCAATTATCCGAAATTATCTAAAGGGAAGAACCTCTAAGGAACTTCTTCAATCCAAACAGTAAGGAATTAAATTTCTACTAATAGGGCTAAATAATGTGCAACCTTATTCCCTTCTCTTTTGACAAAAGAGAAGGAAACACTATTGCAAAGAATACTTAACTGAATAATGTCTCGGACAATATGGCCATAACCACAGACTTCCTTGCATCCCTTCTGAGCGAGTTAAAAAGCTTGAGACAATCGGTTTCGAGTACTAAATCTTGAGCCTGACTCCCAAGCAGTTGAAGAGAGTAACCTCATCGACATAGCTTCGGCCACATCAACTTCCACAGCACACCCAAAGTGTCACACACAGCTAGCATAACCTCACTTCTAAGTCTCTGATGATACCTCCGAGCCCCACTTTCCCCTCCTTGAAGATTACGGCATCCGAATTGCCTTATACATGCCCAGTCTTGGAGCATGCCACTTAGATTGAAAGCCAAAGAAGTAGTTTGATCAGACTTGACACTCTCCAAAGCTTTCTCGTAAACACCTACGAGATTATTTGCCTTCAAAGAAACAAGTTGCACTGGGCTTGATCGACTATCGAAACACCACTGATTGCGTTTAATCCATATGTACCACAACGTACTCCAGAATATAGACCACCATTCACTAGCTTTGAACCGAGGTAAAAGTAGTTGCAGCCATTCCCATATAGATTGATTATCCATCTCCCTAACATCAAGCCTTAAAGAGGAGGTGAGTCAAATCAACCGAGCATCCGCACAAGTAAATAAAGCATGTGTGAGCGTCTCACTTTCCTCCACACAAACCGGACATGCTTCATCAATTAGCATTCCCCTTTCAGAAGATTTCCTCGCACAACAACTCCATCATGTAAGACTTTCCAACCAAATAATCGAACCTTAGGAGGAACTTTGGAGTCCCAAACCTGCGTGCTGCCATAGCTTATTTTCATGCGAAACAGAGGGTCCAGCTGCAGACTTATGTCGATCATTCAGGGCCAAATAATACGCATTACGTACAACAAATTGGCCTTTCTTTGAGCATGCCCAGGTCCATTGATCACTGCATGGGCAGGTAGGAAGGACTTCTGCCAGAATCGCCTGTGTTTCCCAGGGTGTGAACAAGCGTGTAATTAAATCTTCATTCCACTGGTTATTCTGAATCAAATCACGAACCAAAGATGGTCCACCTTACTCATGTATACGTGGAGAAAAGACCTTGAAATTTAGGAGCTTAGAGACCCAAGGGTCTTGCCAAACATCCACTCTGCAACCATCCCCGATCAACCATCTTGCACCCTTCAAAATGAGCTTCTTTGTTGAACAAATAGATTTCCATGTAAAGCTCGACGAAGGGCTAACGGCCGCCTGCAGAAAAGAAGTATGAGGAAAATATTTTCCTTTGAAAATTTTAGCTACCAACGAATCTGGCCGTGTCATAATTCTCCACGCTTGTTTACCTAACATGGCCTTATTAAAAGCTTGTAAATTTCAAAAACCAAGGCCACCCTCTTTTTGTGATCGATACAACTTCTCTCACCTAATCCACACCATTTTCTTCTCATCATGTCTTTGTCCCCAAAAGAAATTACGACACATCTTTTGAATATCATTAAGAATAGCGTTCGGGATAGAGAAACACTACATGGCATATGTTGGGATTGCCTGAGCAACAGACTTGATCAAAAATTCACGCCCAGCCTGAGATAGGAAACCTTCCTTCCAACCTTTCAACTTCTTCAAAACACGTTCCTGAATTGCTTGAAAAATCACTTTCTTAGACCTCCCCACATATGTTGGGAGACACAAATATTTCTCATGATAGTTCATAGAGCTGCTAAAACTTGACACGACCCGCCACGACACGAACCCGACCCGTTATTAACGGGTTTGGGTCAAGCTTTCCAATCCGTTTAATTTAGTGACACGACACGACTCGTGAATTAAACGGGTCAGGTTAGGGTTGAGRGTTTCAACCCGTTTAACCCGTGTAACCCGCCAACTTTAAATTCCAAGTTTCTGGTTCGTTTGCAAAATAAAGCCTGTGTTAGTAGTTGGGCCAAAATTATACTCAGCCCATTATCTTTTTTGAATGATAAAAGAAGATAACCCTAGCTGCAGAGACATAACAACAGGTGTTTCCTCTCTCCTCTCTCCTCATCTCTGAATCTCTGTTCTCTCTTTCTCTCTATTTCATCTCTTTAACTTACAGATTGCTTTGTTGGAACCCTAACTCAATTTGCTTTGTTGATTTTACAGCTTCAGTGTATATGAAATTATTAGTTGTACAAGGTAAGTTGTTTAATTTTTATTTTTTTGTTCATCAAAATATACTGCTTCAATTTGTGCTTGATTTTTCTTTCTTGATTTGTGCTCGAATTTAACTCGAATTTCCTTCAATATCTCAAATATTTGCTTGATTTTCTATCGAAATTATAGTCTACTTTTTGTTGGAATTTGCATCAATTCTATTCAATTCTTGCCTAAGCTTATGCTTGAAATTATTCTTTTTTTGTATTCTGCAGATGATTGTTTAGTCGAATTGCGAATGACTGTTAGCGAAGACGACGTTGATGCAGCTCCATAAATAATTGGTCTAAGATTCTAAAGTTATAAGTATCTGTATTTCTGTTTTGGTGTTGTAGTGAACTTTTGTAATTGGGTTTGTAATTTGTGATTTAGTATTTGTTTTGTAATTGTTAAACATGAATTATTGTTATTGTTATGATTTGTGGATGTTTGTACTTTTCATAAAAAATCTAGATTGTTACTTTAATTGATGCTTAAAAAATAAACGTAGTAAAGGATCATCATTGCCTTTAATTTTTTTTTCATTAATTTAAGTTATATATGTAAATTGTACCAAAAAAAAATAAAATTATCAGTATATAAATTGTTAGGCGGTTAAAAGGGTTAGGCAGGTTAAACGGGTTTGGGCAGGTCGGGTTCAGCTTGGACTTGTCAACCCGTTTAAATAAACGGGTCGGGTTCAGGTCGGTTTAATTTCTGACCCGACACGAATATCACACGACACGACCTATTTAGCAGGTCTAATAGTCCACATCCTTAAAGATAACTTCGTCTGAAGGATGTCTTTATGTTGTTCGCTCAAATTTCAGCTAAAGGACACTTTCGATTTGTAAATATTCAGCTTTTGGCCTGAAACAGCTTCATAGATTGAGAGTATTTCCAAGACATTATCAACTTCCTGCTCAGTAGCTCGGACAAACAAGAGACTATCATCAGCAAACAGTAAATGAGAAACAGGAGTTATTCGTTTACCTATTTTAAGGCGATGATTTTCCCGTTTAGCTTCGGCCTCTCGGAGGAGAGCAGATAAGCCTTCAGCACATAGAATAAAAAGAAATGGGGATAATGGATCACCCTACTGAAGCCCTCTAGATGGCTTGAAAGGACGAAGAGGCTGCCCATTTACAAGAATCGACAAGGTAGTGGAACGAACACAACTCATGATAACAGTCACAAAAGCATGTGGGAAGCCAAGCTGAAGCATAATGTTCTCCAAAAACGACCATTCAACTCTATCATATGCCTTGCTCATATCAAGTTTAAGACCACAAACTCCACCCTTTCCCTTCTTTTTTCTCATATAATGAAAGCACTCAAAAGCAATTAGAAGGTTATCAGTAATTAACCTTCCCGGCACAAAATCACTTTGAGATTCATGTATTATGTCAGGCAAAACAAGCTTTAAACGATTTGCAAGAACTTTGGAGGCAAGCTTATATAACACATTACACAAACTAATGGGCCTAAAATCAATAGGAGACTCACATTGTTTCTTTGTTGATGTGAATCGAGAGCAATGTGTGGCTTATTTTATCAGCCAACATCATCATTTGCATCATTTAAGTATAGCAAGCACCTTGTTATCACATTCAAACCAATAATTGACCAATTTTTTGATAAAATAAGGCACACATACCATTCGGGCAAGTGGGCTGTGGGATTGATGATTAAGGTGCGTTGTAACCTCCTCTGCCAAGAACGGCCTAGTCAGTTGCTGGTGCATTGCTTCAGTTACAAGCGCTGGATAATTGACAAATGGGCGTCCTATCTAGTTCCCCCATGCGAGTGAACAACGTCATCAAAGTGCTTTACAAGAACCTCATAATCTCGACCTCCTCCTCAAATTGGTTGCCAGATCCATTCTTTATCGTTGAATTTATTGGCGTTAAATGGGTCCATATCTGTTTTATTTATGGAAAAATTTAGTGTTCTTATCACCATGTTGTGTAACCACTCCTGTCGACTCGCTGCTTCCAAAAAACTCTTCCTGGGCCTCTACTGCATCCATCGATATATGCATTAACGAGCTTATTAAAAAATTTACCGATGGTATATATATATAATTAAAATTGTATATGCTATATTAGAACTTTATGATCAAATATAGATTCTAATGTGTATCACATGATTGCTAAATACTGAACTCCTTTATTTCCTCAACGCAACCCTCCTAATTACTATAATACCCTTTAACTTTTGTTTCTCCAATTTATGCTTACAAAATCAATCATTCGTGTCTATTACGTAAGAATAACATGAATTAACCCCACACTTTGGGTGTGTATGTATACCAAAAATAATCTAACTTTGAATATTTTAAAAATCCGCCTTAGGGGTCTTCCAAATACCCAGATGACTTGCACCGTATTAGGCTAAAATAGATGTAATTTTTTTTCCTTTTTAATTAAATCTGTTATCTCTCTCTTCTCTTCTCACTCTCTACTACTTCTCTTCTCCTCTCCTTTCTCTTCTCCTCCTTCTTTTTTTCTCTTTCCCCTTTCTCTCTCCTCCACTACAAAAAATAAGGCATTGAATAGCAACGAATTTCTGAGACAGATCCATATCCGTCTCTAATTTAGAGACGAAAAATTAAATCCGTTGCTAAATTAGCAAGTAGCAACAGAATAAAAATTCTGTTTCTAAATTTAGCAACGAATATATCAGATCCGTTGCTAATTTAGCAACGGATAATAATCCGGTTGTTGAAATAGATAAGAAATTAAATTCGTGAAAATTATAGCAACGATTTTTAATCTGTCACTAAATTTAGCAACGGATTTAACATTTTGTTGCTATATTGTACTACAAGTTGCTCTGCATGCCTTCGAAAAAACGCCAAATATAATTTAGGGACGATATTTCAAAATTCGTTTCTAAATTTAGCAATGGATTTTCCATATCTATTTCAAATATTATATATTTTTCAATAGTCCGTCTAAACTAAATACCAAATTTGAATCTGTTTCTAATATTTCTTTTACATACTAACAATATTAACGATTGAGTTATACAAGTTGTGTTTGGAGTAGTTGGTTTGGAGTGTATGTTTGTGTCTTTAAGGTTACGAGTTCGAGTCTGATGGGTGCGAATGGTATTGAAGTTGGAGTATTGGAGGAGGATGGAGCTGTGATATAATAGCTACAGAATTAATATTTTTTTTCCTCAAATAAAATTAGCATCGGAATTTAGAAATCTGTGCTATTTAGCAACGGATTTTAAAATTCGTTCCCGATTTTAGCAACGGATTTAAAGATGAAATTATATTCGTCTTTAAATTCAGAGACGATTTTGTAAATCCGGTTGAGCAGGAAGCCGAGCAAAGGTCTAGGACGGATCAAATTCGTTGCTAATTGAAATAAGCAACGGATTTGGTGAATTCAGCAACGGTGTTTGATCCGTTACTATTTGGCTGTTTTTTTTTGTAGTGCTCTTTCTTAATCGATGAGGTGGGTTGCGAAATCTTTGTGTGGCTACTTGGGTGCGAGTGTTGGCGGTTGTGTGGGGACAGTGGGGGTGAGGTTGGATTGTAGTCGTGGCAGGTGGTGCGGTGTGTGAGATGGGTGAGGTGGTGTGGTGGGTGACGTGGGTGAGGTGTGTTTTGAGGTGGTGCGGTGGGTGATTTGAGGTGGTGCGTGTTAGTTGTGGTGGTGTGTGGTGAGCTGGCAGGTGGTGAGGCGGTGGTAATTAGTTTAGGTTAAATTATAAATAAATTTTTATTATATTAAGTTTAATTTAATTACAGCCAGTGACAACATGACATGTGTCCCATTAACCTAATCATCAGGTCACCAAGCCGGTTAGGGTACATTTTTGGAACACCCCCACTCAAAGTTGGGTTTATTCTTGAAAGACCCATGAAAGGTGAGATTATTCTTGTTAATTTTTCCATTTATAAAATCATCATGTACTCACATACATTCTGTTGATAAGGAACGCAATCACAACTCACAAGATAATAGAGTTTATTTTTTTCCCTCCTATCATCCATAAATTCATGAAAAATATAAATTGAAAATTTTGTCCAAAACTATCTACTTTTAGGCGATTTTTACAGTGTACATTTGAGCAATTTTTACGAGAAATTACTTCCTTTTCGATTTTTTGCTCAAAACTACCAGCTTTTGCTATATTTTTGTTGACCCATATCTAATTGTCATTTTTTTACTATTGATCGCTTTTTTTAGCATCGACTTCATTTTTTTTCGATGCTGACCTCATTTTTCTGACGTTAACTTCACTCTTCCATCGTTTCAATGCATAGTTGTTACATTAATTAAAAGGTGACTTTGATTAAAACATTTTCTTACTAAGGAGTACCTTAAATAGATCATTGAGACCCAATAGGCCAATAAACTTCGAATTTAGCTTTTTAATAACACAATCTTACACTTTACGACACTAAGTTTGGTTACGTAGTATTTGTTTTATTGACTTACATTCATCATAATAGTTGACACTTTTGCCTTTATATCCTCCCTTCTCATAAATGTGTGAGAATATGTCATAATGATATTTACTACTATACCCCTCATTTTTTTCTTACTTTTGAATCTGCCCACCACCTAATCATCTCATCACACCGACTCTTTTTCTCTCTTCATTCCAACATCTCACTGCTTCATTGTTTCTTTTTCTATCTTTATTCATTCACTTTCTTGCTACCCACAGTGATAGAGAATTTTTCCTTGTTTTCTTTTGTGGTGGTTGTACCCCGGAATTTGTGGCGATGAGATCTTGCGTGCGGTTGTTCATTGCTTTCTTTATGGTTCTGCGTTTGTATTGCAACCCATGGACTCCCGAAGGGCTCACCTCCACGATCGAATATTCCTTATGCTTTGATTTTTGCCTAGATTTTCAAGTATACATCGTGACTTGCGGATTTTGTTTTAAGGTTTTGGCGCATGAGTACTGCAATAGTTAATAAGGATTGAATTATGGTTTTGATATTTTATTGGTCTTCGAGTTATTTTGATTTGTGTTGAGTTTGGTTGTTTAGTTGAAATTTGTTTAGGGTTTTGGATTTTTGGGGGTTAATTTCACCATTTTTGTATTAAAATTGAAATTTCCCTCTAATTTTCAGGATTTTTTTTCATTTTATTTCTTTTTTCCGAGGATGTTTCGAGCTACTTCAAGTAAGATTTTTTAATTTTGTTTAAAAAATTTACTCAAAGTTTAGATTTTTGCATCAATTTCTTGAATTCTAATGTAGTTTGGATATTAAAGATTGTTACTTTTTATGTTTTGAAGCCTGTTTGGACCAGTTCAAGATGTGAGGATTCCATATCAACGGAAAAGAYTGTTTGGTTTTGTTACATTTATTTACCCAAATACCATGAAGCTCATTTTAGCAAAGGGAAATCCCCACTTTGTATGTCATTCTCGAGRTCTTGTCAAAACATATAAGGAGAAGAGCAAACTTCCTTGCAAGTAATTACCACTTTATTTTTTCTTAGATTATCAAAATTTTCAGGTCTTGCATAATGATATATGATAAAAATGTCATTTTTTTGTGTTTTCCATGTTCAGGAAGCAGCATCAACAAAGTTGGAAAGAAGAGTTTTTCTTCATGCTCTAGCCTCTAAGAGTTTTGTGTGTGAGCATTGCAATATGTGACAGACTATTTTTGACCTTTGTTAGTTTATATGACATTAAAAAAAAGTTTCTTGCTTGAAAATCATGACTTGTTGACTCTTGACTTTGGAAATTATATTTAACATAGACATCCTTTGGAAACTCTTTTTTCTTTCTTTATATTTCTTATTCCCTCTGATTTCTTGTCTTGTTAGGCATAGTGCTCCATATAAAGATTTGTCTTGCATTGTAGTATTAATTTGGAAATTTGTTGTGGTGTGTAGTGACATGCTTTTGTTTTTTATTTTATTATTCATGATATATAGGAATTATGTATTGAGAGCTTTCCTAGGATACAATTTGTTGTTACAAATTGATGATGGTGTTTGTTTTGTTCCCTTTTCTGTTAGCAGGCTCATGCGGTTCCTTTTTATGATATTTGTTTTAGTGATTATTTCTTGTAGCTATTGACACTTTAAATAAAGTTTATATGATCATGTACTCCGTGTTATATTTTTGTATGTCTTAGACCACTTACAACAACAAGGAACTTTTTCCTCAAATTGTAAAAGTTGAGCAAATCATTAAAAAATGGTAGTACTAATGAAGAGGAGGAATTCCTCAAATAAGAGGAGATCATAAGTTGTGGGCTTGCGAGGAGAATAAATTAGCACATAGTTCGGTGGTCCACAAGCTGGGGGGTGTGAAATAATATTTTTTTTCCCACGCTCAAAACGACTGCGTTTTGGGGTGTGTGAAAGCTGACCCACTGCTAAACGACGTTTTGGCGTGGAAAGCAAAAAAAACTATAAACACTGGCCTGACTGGGCGTCAGGCCAGCCACTCGTTGCGCGCCACGTGGCCTGTGCAAAGCTCATTACCCAATTTGAAAATTGCAGATTATCACAAACGATAATACTTTAAAGTATATTTTTGGGTATAAAAAAATTAAAAAAATAACAAACGGTCATATTTTTCATCCTCTATAAATAGACACCCATTTTGCTATTTTTGACGCACTTTGAAAATCACAAAAAATATTGTTTTCTTATTTTCCTACAACTTAAATCCTTCAATTCAAGGTAAGCACTTAACCTAATTTTTTTCCTGAAATTATATAATTATTTGTACTAATTATTGTTATTGATTGTGTTTTCATGTTTGTTTAAGGTTTGAATTGTTGGTTGTTGTTATTTTGTTTAATGTTAACATTAAATTTTTATGAAGTTGAAATTTCTTAAGTTTATAGCAAATAATTGAAAATTTTATTTATGTTGATGAAGGTATATGTTTTGTTGTTGAATAGCAATTAATTTTTTTTATTGTTTAATATTTTCCTAGTAATTGTTGTTGTAATTTGATGTGTAATATAATTCATTCATTACAAATACTGTACTTTAACTATGATATATTGAAATTTTCTTGTAATCTCAACCATAAACTTTATAGTGTGTAAAACCATATTGTTTTGAATTGAGAAGTATTAATTTGTAATTTAGTTTATTGTATCATATTGCAGAAATGGATCTAACCTTCCCAACTACACCTTTAGTTTGAGCGAATTCAATGATGAGTTTTCACCCACCCTGAATTTCAAGCTGCTCTTCAACGAAGAGGGATTACGTTGTCCCAAAATCCTTCACCCAATTTAGACTCTCAACAAGATTCTCCTCATGTGTTTCAAGGGAGTAACTCTCATCACGAGGAGGATGATGAGGAAACTGTTCCGGAGACACTACAATACCCTCCGCCATTGAATGCAATCCCGATTTAGGAAGACCGAACCCCTGAAAGGGCTACCCGTACTTGGTCTGTCGCGGAGGATACAACCCTCCTTGCGCTGTACATGCAACATAGTGAAGATGCTATGGTGGGGACAAACCAAAAGGCAAGCGATCTTTGGAGAAATGTGTCTCGTGTTTGGAATGTCGCAGTTGTTTCAATGATGACTTTGCGGAGAATTGTGTTATAATGAACATCAATTTCGTTGCAGATTTTGAATGCAACGGCCATTGTTCTGTCGAATTATGGACAAAGTGGTCGAAGGAGATGAATGGTTTCAATAACGTCGCAATGCTTCTAGGAGGCTCAGTTTGTCACCGTTGCAGAAGTGCACCGTTGCGATGAGGATGTTGGCATATGGTGTTGCCGCTGATGCGGTGGATGAGTACCTACGAATGGGGCAAACGACTGCAAAGCTCGCATTAAATCACTTTTGTCAAGGGATCATTTCAAACTTTCGACATGAATACTTGATAAGGCCTACTGTTGAAGATTTACAACGAATCCTATACCAAAACGAACGTTGAGGTTTTCCAGGCATGATCGCCAGCATAGTTTGCATGCATTGGGAGTGGAAAAACTGTCCAGCGGCGTGGAAAGCAAAATATGCTGGTCGATCTCGCACTGCAACGCTCATTCTAGAGGTGATTGCTGATCAAGATTTATGGATTTGACATGCTTTCTTTGGAATGCCTGGCTCCTTAAACGATCTTATTGTCCTTTACAGATCTCTTGTGTTCGATGAGGTGCTACAAGTAGGGCTGAGCAAAACTATCTGAAAATCCGAAAATCCGAATATTCGATCCGCTACATCACAGCAGATGTTTTACGTCAGTACTATGAGAAAGATCGGCCGCAACACTCTGGAGCTAGCACTAGTGGTTCGGTAAACAACGACGAGCCATTTGAATTCAATGTCGGACGACCGGGCAACATCGACTTCGAGGCCTACGTCAATTGAAGGGTTCAAATTCGTGACAGAGAAAAAAATTTAGCACTTAAACGTGATTTGATTGAACACATTTGGAAAAACTTCCGTGACCACGCTCAYTGAAGTGTCAATTTTAGTATTAATCTTTTTCAGRATGTTATGTGTTTTTTTAAAATTTTGGTCGTATTTGTGTAATTTCCAATTATTCGAATATGTAATTTCCAATTATTCGATCATAATTTAGTATAACYTAGACCGTAAAATCTTTTCTTTTGTTGCCAAACTAATTTTTAATCTAATCACGTAATCGTGATTAATTAATTACAAAACATTACTATTTTAAG
This sequence comes from Bassia scoparia, assembly GCA_008642245.1. NCBI lineage: Eukaryota > Viridiplantae > Streptophyta > Magnoliopsida > Caryophyllales > Amaranthaceae > Bassia > Bassia scoparia. The sequence goes on along the minus strand of SNQN01002350.1, from coordinate 4,737 downwards.
TATGTTTAATATGAAAATAAGAGTGGGATAAAAATAAATGATGAGGTGTAAATATGGTGGTGTATAGTAAAAAGTAGGAGAGAGAGAGAGAGTAGTGAGGAATTTTTTTTTTGATGGTTGTTGTGGAGGAAAAAGTTAAGTTGAGGAAAAATTGGGTGGGAAGAGAGAGAAAGTTAGAGCGAGAGTAGTGAGGATTTTTTTTTTCCTTGTTGTTGTAAGTGCTCTTAAGAACACTCAAATTTGATTGAAAGAAAAATTGATCAAATTAAAGACAAAGAGATGTTGCTTCAAATCGCTCCACGGGTGCATTATTGCTGAATATTATGCTCCGGTGGGTCATACGTGCTGTTGACAATGGCAAAAGGGATGTAGAGAGTGTCAATCTAGGCGAGACCTCGCCTCGTGCGGGGTGGCTACAGCGACGACAGACAACTTCCTGACTGTTAGATAGTTTAAGTCCTCACTACTACAAAAATCTCCTAAGAGACCGTTAAAAAGGACCAAAGAGACGTTAAACAAACCGGTCTCTAGCTAAGAGGGCTCTTAGGTAAAAGATCGGTTTTTTTTTTTGCGTTTCTTAGGTTTATTTAAGAGACCGGTTGTACAGATAACCGGTCTCTTTGGTCTGATCATAAGAGACCGGTTCTGACACTAAGAACAGGTCTCTTATGTATTTAATGTTTTATATATTGACCACTCAAAGAGACTGGATTTCTGCTCCACCGTCTCTTAGGTTTCCTTTAAAATAAAAAATATTACGCCAGCTGTAATACTAATACATACAGCTTTTCTTTGCTCGGTACTCCCAAATCAATATACGATACCGCCAATATTGTCAAAATTCAAAATCAAGCAACTCAAACTTATTTTAAATAAAAGGATACAGAAATTTCAAAGAAAAACTTTGAATTACAATATACAAGTAGTTTTTTTTAAAAAAATCAAGCTTCTACATGCAGTATAAATTACCAAACAAAAAAATTATTAACAAAGTTCACTCCTTCAACCTTATGTCATAATTTTACACCACCAAGTCCACCTTCGTTGCTGCCCAACCCACCATCTCTACTTAGTTGCATTGTTTTAAACCCGTCATCGTTGCCACCATCTCAAGCCATGTGCCGCTTTCGCCACAATCTACAATTTAACAATTATGAAATTACCATTAGAAGATGAAGAATCTACCATTTGCACAACATATTCACCTAAGTAAGATGAAATTTAAATTAATAATAGCCCAAAAAATAAATAAATAAGCTGAATTACCTAGAAAATCATCCAAAAATCGAAAAATTCCCCAGAAAAACTACAAATCTGAAATCTAGCAATTGTTTTAAAAAACGAAAATCAAAAAAACAAAATGAAATCGAAAATAAACCAGAAATGAAACCGAAAAAAAGGAAATCTAGAGAAAAAAAATGGAAGAAAAAAATTAAATAGAAAATGAAGCAAAATGAAACAAAACGAAAACCCAGAAACAACCCAGAACAATTGACAAAATCAAAATTGAAAAAACGAAAAATCTACAAAAAACCAAGAATAAATAATAATAATAATAATATAATAATAATAATAATAATAATAATAATAATAATAATAATTAAATAATAATAATAATAATAATAATAATAATAATAATAATAATAATAATATAATAATAATAATAATAATATAATAATAATAATAAAAATAAAAAACACAACCCAGACAAAATTCAAAAAAAACGAATAACAAAAGATAAAACGAAATCCTAGAAAGCAACCCAGAAAAATCGAAAAACAAATTAAAAAAGTTATAATTTTTCAAAGATATAGTAATATTGTAAAAAACGATACCAAAAAATCAAATTGAATCCAGAATATTATTTAAACGAAATAAATTGAAAAACACCAAAAATCGAAAATCTCAGAAAACATACTCGAAAAAGAGTAAAAACCAAAACAAAAACGAGTGAAAACTGGTGAATAACCAGATCTATGAACAGAAAATCGAAAAACATAAATAAAATCAGAAATCGCAAAAACAAAAAATAACAAAAAAAACGCAAAGAATTGAAAAAGCACAAAATAGAAATTTACCGATGAATTTTCCTCTAAAAAATGTCCAAACAGCAGACGAACAACAGAGATATATTCCAGTGAGAAATTCCTTCTGAATGACAATAAAAAAATGAAGAACATAGAGAGAAATTGAAGGAATGATCGAGATAATTAGAGAAAAAGGAGGAGAGAAAAGACAGAAGAAGAGGAGGAGTAGAGAGTACAGACAGAAGAGGAGAGAAAAAAAAGAAAAAAAATAAGTGTGGAGTGTATGTATGTCAGTATGTGCTTGGTATATGTAGAGGCCAAGTTAATTTTAGGGCCCACTTGGATCAAAGAGACCGGTTTATCATTAAAATCGGTTTCTTTCTTGTAAATAAGAGATGTTTAAAATAACCGGTCTTTAGACAGGTCTAAGAGACCGGTTTTCATGAATATCCGGTCTCTTAACTTAAGAGACTGGTTTTCATACACCACCGGTCTCTTAAAATTGGTGCCTAATCCATTTTTGTAGTAGTGCCTATATTGTGGAAAAGTAGATTTTTCCTAGGGCTGTTCAAAATAATCCGATCCGATTTTCCGATCCGTTATCCGCTCGATCCGATCCGGTTTTTTCGGATATCTGATCCGATTTTTGATTTTCGATATTTCGAATCGGATATCCGAAAATTTTCGGATCGGATTCGGATCGCAATTTTACAATTTCGGATATCCGAAATATCCGAAATTTATGGGCTTAACCTTAGCCTTTAGGCCCAATCTAAAAAAGAAGTCCAAAAGGACCAAAACTCATGATTTAGGCCCTTACTGACTTTACTCACTCACAAGTCACAACTCACAAATCAGAAACCCTAAACTCATATCTCACTCAGTCACTCACTCAACTCCATCTCTCTCTCACTCGATCTATCTCTAAATCCCTCTAATCGATCTACCTGCTGGGCTGCTAGACCGCTGTGCGTTGCTGTTGCCTGCCTGCGTCGGTCACTCGCGGCGGTCACTCACTCTCTCGTGGCGGCAAACACAATCAGTAGTTTAGAATTTTAGATTGCTGCAAATCTGCAATGCTGCTTACATATGAMTTTTAAATTAATTTTGTACATATGACTTTACTCACTCGTGGTGGAGGAAAAGTGGTTACGTTCCATTGCTATATTATGCTGCTGCGTGCCTCCTTTTTTTTCATTTTTTWAATTCAGATTTATAATTCTTCTTCAATCTGCAATGCTGCTCTTCTTTTATAACTCTCAAATATGTTTCAGATTTTGTACAAAGTTAAAAATACAACATCAACAAACAAATTAGCAATAGAAAGACTCAATTTATTAATTGAATTTCTTGTATGTTAGGAAGTATGDTGAGTTTCATTTAATTAGTAGTTAGGATTCGATTCTTTATTCTTTGGTTCTTTCAATTAGCATTTAGCAGATTGATGTTCAGCAAATATGCTTAGATTAGAATGATATTGAATTATTTAAATATTCTGTTTAAATATTCTGTTTAAATATTGAATTATTTAAATATTCTGTTTAAATAGTTAGGATTCGATTCTTGATATTCTGTTTAAATAGTTAGGATTCGATTCTTGAATTATTTAAAAACCACAAAACGGATCAAAGGATATCCGGATATCCGATCCAAAAAAATCAGATATCCGAAATTTTGGATCGGATTCGGATCGAGATATCACCGATCCGAAATTTTCGGATATCCGAAATTTCGGATCGGATCGGATAATCCGATATGAACAGCCCTAATTTTTCCTACTAGTCTGATTTTATTTTAGATGTATTAGTGTTTCAATTGGGACTAATTGAATAATTTGATACGTAGGTAGGATGGCGATATGTCGTCAATTGAAGGTCGGTGTGTTAAGGTTGTTGTGTCCGACCTTGAAACAAAAGCACCATGCCAATTAGTGAAGTAGTAGCGAAGCAGGCAGGTACTTATGTGCAGAATCTATAAGTTTCTATGTACTTGTGTCGGTTTGTCTTATAGGGTAAATAAAAGTGAACCTTATTCCTTTGCTTTGGCTATGCTTTTTGTAGGTTGCATCTCCTTTAGATGTTGGACATTTCTGGGTTCAAGCGTGCATAGCAACAATTACTGAGCGTGACATACATTGCTACATTGGGTGCAATTAGTGTGGTCGTAAAGTCAATGCAAGTYCCGGGGAAAAGATTGTGTGTGTTGCTTGCAAGGATAAATCCGATGTAGTGCAATTAGTGTGGTCGTAAAGTCAAAACATTGCTCAGTTCAATATTCTGTTCAACTTWATAWGTTTACTAGGAGATGTTTATGTGTGCTTGGATGAAAATTTTACTAAGAGATGTTCATCGTACGTACAAGCTAAAACATTATTCGTACCGAATTTTCACGTGTAACACGGCGCGCATGTGCGTCGGGTGCCACTAGCTAGTATTATAATAATAACAATAACATAAATACAAACCTTTTGGATTGAATAAGGATTTGTTTGGTGGCCAAAATAAAATGGAGGAAGTGGAAATTCATGGGAATTAATAATTTGGATAGTTGTTTGGTTGATACAAAAAGGTTAAAGTGGAGGAAATTAAAATTCATGGGAATTTCTATTTCCCACAAAACATAGGAAATAGATTACCAAGGTTCCCCTTGATCAATCCAAATTCATAGGAATTTTAAAGGGGAATACTATTCGAAGTCCATTTTTACTAGA
>SNQN01002349.1:63991-75830 GCA_008642245.1 Bassia scoparia | reverse complement strand
AAATGTGACAAGTGGCGTACTGATATACCAGGGTAGTGTCATGCATATATCCAACTTTTGGTTAGTGGGTTGGTGGCTTTGACTCCCTTTGACTGGGCCTACTGGATCAGTTTGGGCGAATTGGGCTTATTGGACTTAGTTGACATGGGCCCTGGTGCCATTGGCCTGGTGGCTCAATGGTACCAACAACTAGCCCCATCCAGGCCTGGTTAAGTCAGAGAAGATTTAACCAGGTCCTGGATTAACCAATTTACCAGCCATGGCAGCTCGTATTTTACCAGGGTAGTGCCCCTGGTTTAATTTGTGAACTCTTTTTAAGGCCATGCAACTTTTCCAATTTACCAGGCCAGCTTTGACCAGAGGGGCAGTTTTAATCGTGTAGTTCATTTCAGAACTTTATGGCCACGTTTTGATCACGCACCAATAAATGTCGGTTTAATGTGAAGGTGGGCTGATGGACGGTTACTTCCCCTATATTTATGGGGTGTACCTCCATCGATTCACTTTTACATTTACAACCTCCAAACTCTCAAAAAATTCAAAAAGTGCCAAAGTAAGCCAAAACAAAAACTCTCTCTTCTTCTCTGAAGCATTCTCGGAGCTACAGGGTTTTCGATTTGTTTTCCTGGTAATTTCAACCTCTGTTCGTGACAAGCTTACTGGGAGTTTCACCCTTTGTTCTCGACTAAACAACATTGTCTCAGCCTTCAATTGAACAGGTAATTTCACTTCCCTTTCTTTGCTGAATTCAACATGCATGCATTCCAGTTATTAGTCCTTCCCTGGTTTTGTCTAGAGTAGTTTGTAAATTTTGTTTTTTTCCCTTTTTTGCACTCTTTGGGTTTGTGGTTGGATGTGTTAGTATGTCAGAAGAATATAGCGATTCTCAGAACAAATCGAGAGGTTCAATAGCCCTAACTGATGAGGAACTTAGTGAAGATTCACAGCCTTTAATTAGGCGCTCTAGGAATCAGTTCTGGAGAAGTGTGACTTCCAGACCTGGTCCCTCTGTACCTGAGTCAGACAGGCTAGCAGCAGTAACCCTTCCACCACTAGGGGGTGGAACGGTAGGTGGTTCCAGCATCCCTCACAGGCTCCAGGACTTACAGGTCGAATGGGCTGTTTCCAGCGGCTTAAAGAGGAGGTGGACAGGTGCATTGCTACCCTGGGTCCAGGAAGACGAAAGGCAGGAACCTCGGAGAACAGGTGGTCTAGGGCACGTGACAAAGCCCATAAGGACGAGAGGGGGAACTTTAGAAGCACCCGATACCTGGACCTGGATAGCCACCATTGGACATCTGTAAGATGGCAGATGTGAAGGAGAAATGATGGCCCTGCCCATACTGCCCTGGACCCTGATTTTCTACAGAGGGCTATGCTAAAAGGTTCGACATCAGGGCTGGTGAACTGTATGGTTTTGGCTCCAGCTTTGGCTATTGGTTTGAGGTCCCAACCCTTCTGACAGGCTTATTCTCCACCAAGGTTCAGAATCCCTGTATCATTGCCCACCTTGAGCTGGGAGTCAGGTTCCCCTTGCACCCCTTCCTGGTTGAGCTACTTGAGATGTGGGCATTAGCCTTTCCCAGTTGGCCCCTAGTGCTGTGCAGAGGATTATCAGCTTCATCTGGGTCTGCACATTCCTGGAGTTGGAGATGTCTACCAGGGTCTTCAGGACTCTTTTCTGGCTAAAGGCATACAGGGGGACCCAAATCAAGACTGGCGGTACTCGTTGGAGGTGGAAAAGAGGGCAATGATACCTATGCAACCTCTTATCCTCTGTTGGTGGTCTAAAGAAATGGACACAGCAATGGTGTGGTTGAGGGTTCCTTTGCATGAGAAAACCCCTACTTATACCAGGCCAGGACTGAGTCACCAGGAACAAGGCCCTTGAGAGGAAAGCCCTCTCCCCCAGCTGTCTGACTACCGATAAAGGAGAAGACCACCTTCGAGTGGTTTCAGCCTTGGGCCAGGTCCAAGGGAGGAGCCCCACTCCCAAACACTGGTTGCCCCATTTTGACCTGTTAAAGGTGGAGCTTTACCTGGCAGCTGGTGGGTGAGCAGAAATGTGTCCAGAAGTAAGTCTAGTTGCACTGAAGCCTTTGTAACCTTTTTCCCTTCCTCATGCACATTTACATTTTTTTGCAAACTGATTTTTGGCTCAATAGCTCTAACCATGTTTCTTATGTTTCTGTGCAGTGAAGCTTTGGGGACATTGACTGGTCAGTTCTGAACTTGAAGAGGACCCCATCTGGCAGCATTTCCATCTTCCTCAGAGTCTGTGTCTTGAGGATCAGATTGTGACCCTTGACAACCTGGTGATCGACGAGGAGTATTTTCCCAACTGGGAGGAGCAAACCTACTGATCCTTGGACCTCGGGAGAACTTTGACAACCAACCATCACCATGTCTAGCAGTACCTCAGAGCTGGTCAAGAACCTTCCCAGCTACTGGTTGCCTCCCAGGGCTCAGAGGAAGAGAAGCACAAGGGTGACATCTCCGATACCCCTCAGGCTGAAAGGGAACCAAGAGCTCCCACTCCACTGGGAGTGGTGGGAGGTCCTCATCTGGTTCAGCTTTCAGGTCTACCAGAAGCAGGCTCAGGATGCTGACTTTGGAACCCTCCGAAGTACCATCTCCCCACCACCTGCAGGAAGAAGCCCCCTCCATTGAAGGTGGGAGGATTGTATACAGGGGTGGTGTTGTCTATGTAGTCCAGCTGGTCTGGTCAAGGCTCTGGTGGTCAGCTCTCCAGTCACAGGTAGACCCCTCTGGTGACAAGGGTAAGAGGAAGGTTGACGAGGTGGTGACTGTCGACAGTGATGAGGAGGAAGAGGCCAAGAAGAGGAAACCCAGGAAGATATAGGCCTCCAGGTTGCCACTGAAATTCCAAATGGCTGAATGAGTTCAGGTGGTGGTGACCTGCCAGATCCGGCTTGGACTGAATTCCCTTCCTCCAGGTCTTTTCCTCGTCTGTCCAGGCAGCCATGGGCCTCCTCCTCTTGCAGACTTCAGCCTTTCCTTTCTTTTCAACCTTTTCAGCATCTACTACTTCAGTATCGAGCAACAATACCTCACACAACAACAACACAACTCCTTCAGCAACAACTATTCTTCAATAACAGCAACAACAGCAGCTACAGCAACAGCAGCAACAGCAACAGCAGCAACAGCAACTGCCTCAACTTCAACAGCATGGTCCACCATTCCAGCTTCTCCTTCATCAGGGCTCACTATGGTGGTGTCATGGTCCTATGCAGTAAAATCTGCCTTTGGAGAGGCCAGGACTTACCCCAACAGGGCCTTTCTGGCACCAACCTTGAGGAAACAGCCTGGTTGCCAGAACCTGCTTTTCCATGCAGTCTCTCCCTATGATGCCCCCATCATGAATGATGACAGGGTGGCCAACCACCTCTTCGAATACTACCTGGCTCAGGTAACTTTTTCCCTCCCTTTAAGTCAATTCCTTTTGTCCTTTTATATTATTTGCACTGCTATATTCACTACACTGGAAGTGTTTCTATGCAGACTGTCAAATATGGGCTCATCATTCACTGAGCTATGAGGCTGCCTACCCACTCCTGCTCCTGCCTTTCAGACAGGAACAAAGCAGATTGAGGCAGGCAGCTGGCCCTAGAACAAGATTATGACAACATGAGGAGGCCTCTCATGCAGAGGTGGAGAGAGTGCATGGTGAGCTAAGGGCTGCCCGGAAACCATCTCCAAGTGGTGGATGAAAGAAAGACCTGGTTGAAGCCAGGCAGGCCCAGAGGAACAAAGAGTTGGCTGAGCAGAGAGCCTCAAGCCTTTGCTGATGATGTGTCCTTTAGGGACACAAAGATCAGTGAGCTTAATGAGCAAGAAGACTCTGGAGAACTCCCTGTCCTTGGAGAGAGCTAGCTAAAGGGATGACATGCTGGTGAAGAACTTGAATGAGAGTTGAGCACATTGAGGAATGAGAAGCTAAAGATGCAGGAGGGATCTCACCAACCACTTCTATTACACCTGGTGGTCAGCTTCAGGTGTGCCAGGCATGTGGATCTAACCTGGACTGTCCAAAGTTGAGGAAGCTCTGGAAGCAGGGGTTGGTGAGATTAGCCCCCCTGGTGAAGTGTTACCCACAGTACTTGCTGACTTCTTCAACCCAAGCTCTGAGGATCAGATGACAGTCCAAACAGAGCAGTGGTAATTGTGGAGTTCCACTGGAGACAGTACATATAAAAAAAATTTCATTTCAACTAATAACCTGACCTGGATATTAATATTAACCCACAGGGTATAATTGTGTTCCAGGTGATGCTAATGATCCTGCCCTTGCACCAGAAACTGAGCAGATGACTGTCAGTCCTGCTGAAGCTCTGCCAAAGAGAGTCTTCCACCAGCACAGAGCACTAACCAGGAGGGTCCATTGTTGGTGATGCTGGTGACAAGAGGTGGAGCAGAGTGCCAATGAGGGACTGTACCTGAAGTGGCTGTCCAACTTGGAGATGACCAGGGAGCCCTCACCAGGAAGGAGAGAGTGCAGGTGATTGAAAAAGATGGTGATGCAGCTGAGGAGTCCAGCTGAATGCTCCTGCATAGAATCGGGTGCTACCTGGTGAATGGAGCTTCATCAAAGTGAAGCTCTCCTGATATGGCTCCTTGATTATACTCCATTGCTCTGCTTTCTTCTGCTTCTTAGCTTTTAATCAAGACAATTTATTTTCTTTGAATACTTGTTGTTAACTTTGAACAATTTACATTAAGCCTGCTATTTGCAAAAATCATTGGCTACTGGCCCATGTAAGGGCCTCTTTTTGGAGCCTAAGCCAGCAGCCACCAACTTTTGTAAACAATTTGCCCCTAAGGGCAGTACTGCTCCCATAGTTTTTGGTATGACTTTATATGCATGCTTTAAAATGCTTTAAAATGTTCACTAGTGTCCATAGAATCCACAAATTCCATGGTTCCTGTATTTGTGTTATCAAACATAGATAGGAAAATTTTTGACCAGGTAATAATTACCAGGGGTACTAGTTGTCCCCCCATAGACTTGATGAATTTAAACTGAGGGAAAAATTCAAAGAAGTCATTTGGTGTCATAAGATTCCAGATAAAAGCAAAAATTTATAGGCGATATTTGCATAAATTATTAATGGTTAGAAAATGTTGCAAAAACAAAAAATGCATATTTTTAGTTTAATCCTTACCAGGGTACTACTTGTCCCCCCAAAACTTATATGATTAAATTATTTAGATATATTTAACCAATAAAGTTCTTGTTTTGAATTACCTAGCTATGCAACCATTAAATATTATGCAGATACCTGGAGGATGGCTCCTTATATATTTTGCATTGAACCAAACCAAAAGACATAATCTAATGTACCTGCCTGTTTTGGTCACATGCAGGGCTTACCAGGTGGCATTACTACCTGGCACCTATTTGTAAATAAACAGGTTTTACTTTAGATGACTAGTCATGCTAATACTCTATCTCATAAAGATTAGGTTTTTGACTAGATGGCTCTTCACCAATCTGGTACCTGTCTCTGTAAGAAGAGCAGGGTTTACCAGGTGGCTCTTCACCTGCCTGGTACCTATCTCTGTAGAAAGAGTGGATTTTACCAGGTGGCTCTCACCAGCCTGGTACCTGTCTCTGTAAGAAGAGCAGGTTTTACCAGTGGCTTTCACAGCCTGTACCTTAGTCTTTAGTAAGAGTAGGATTTTACCAGGTGGCTCTCACCAGCCTGTACCTGTCTCTGTAAGAGAGCAGGGTTTTACCAGGTGGCTCTTCACCTGCCTGGTACCTATCTCTGTAGAAAGAGTAGGAATTTTACCAGGTGCTCTTCACCAGCCTGGTACCTGTCTCTGTAAGAAGAGCAGGGTTTTACCAGGTGGCTCTTCACCAGCCTGTACCTAGCTCTTTAGTAAGAGTAGGATTTTTATGTTTCTTCCTCAGGGGGAAATTTTACATCCTAAAGAAACAATATTTACACAAAATTATATATGCTAGACAGGAGCAAGATTGCTCCTATATATATATATATATATGTACATGTTTACAATGGTTTTTCACTACTTTTAATCAAAATGATGCCCTTATATTACAGGATTGTGAGTCAAGCATAAGTACCTTCTTACTGATCTGAATTCCATATACTTGCAACTCAGTGCCATCTAGCTCCATAGTCTATAAGTTCCAGGCATGCTTTGGAATGAATTTGGTAAGGTCCCTCCCAATAGCTGAAAGCTTGCCATGTATTCTGCCTTTTGGACTGCTGATACTTCTGAGGACCAGATCACCTACTGCTAGAGGTCGTTGCCTGACTCGTCTGTGTGATAATATTGGCTATCTTTTGCATATAGGCAGCATGTCTGGTGCTGCTCATTCCTCATTCTCTCTATCAGGTCGAGACATTCTGACAAGATTTGCTCGTTTTGAGCTGGCTATACTGCAAGAGTCTGAGAGATGTAGAGCCGACTCAATAGGAATCAGAGCCTCTGTTCCATATACCAGGGTATAGGGTGAATGACCAGTGATCGTTTAACTGTGGTTCTTAATGACCAGAGTACTCCTGGCATTCCTGAGCCATAGGCCCTCTTATCATCCAGCTTCTTCTTTAGACCATTCAGGATCTGCTTGTTTCTGCCCTCTCGCCAACCATTTGATTTGTGGGTGCAGACTGCTAGGAATGCTACCTTGATCTTGAATTGGGCCTAACCAAGCCTTCAAACGATCATTATCAAACTGCCTGCCATTGATCAAACACCAGGCACACTGGTATACCATATCTGGTAAGCACATTCTGCCATAGAAATTTTCTAACATCCTTCTCCAGATGTTGGATAACCTCAGCTTCAATCCACTTACTAAAATAGTCAACACCACAACAACCACCTTTTCCACTTGGGCTCTGGGAAAAGGCCCCAGATTGTCAACTCCCCATGTGCAAATTGGTATCGGATTAAGATGGATGCAAATCATTTGCTGGCTGGTGATGGAGGAGAAAACCTTTGACACTTATCACACTCGCGTCACTATTTTGACAGAATTGCAGTCATGGTTGGCCAGTAGTAGCCAAATCCGAAAGCTTTGTAACCAGGGCTCTAGCCCTACATGATGCCCACATATGCCTCATAATCTCTCTGAGGAGTAACCTCCCTCATCCAGTATCAACACATTTAAGAAGTGGTTGTGAATGTGTGATCTCCTGTACATCTCACCCTGGATCATGGTGTACTTTGAGCAGCCACAACTTGACTTTTCCTGGCATGTGCTTATCTCTGTTATGGTAGCACTCCATTTTGTTTGTAGTCTATGATATCTGCCATCCATGGTGGTGTGTCGCCACATTAAAAGACGTCATAGATTCACACTCTGTTACTCCTTTGGAAGTACTTAATAAAACAGACCTGGTCAGATTTGGAAGTGGTAGTTGCAGCCTAGCCATATGCATCTGCCAGGATATTTCCTCCCTTGGGATTAGAGGATCTCAATGATTTGAAGCTTCGAAGCCAGCTCTTTCATCCTGGTGCAATAGGCCTGCAGAATAGCTCTCTGACCTCGTTACTCCCCCCTTGTACTGGTTCAACTAGTTGGAATCATCAAGAGACATACCCTGGTTGCACCAATAGACAGGCAGATTGTAGTCTGCTATGGCAGCCTCATATTTGCTTCATTATTTGTGGCTTGAAAACTTGAACTTTAGTGCATACTCAATTACATCCTTCTCTTGGTGAAAGCAATACAAACACCAGCCCAGATGCTCCATCAGTCGAAACCATCAGAGTAAACCATCCAAGGCTCCCACCTGTACAGATTCTTCTTCATAATATGAACATTCTCTAGAAATCAAGCCAATGCTTGTGCTTTATGGCTGTTCGGGCTGAAAACTGATTCCAAAACTGTCAGCTCAATGCCCAATTGGTCAATCTACCAGACTTTTCCAATTTTTCAAGAGATTTCTCCAGGGGAAATCAGTTAGAACCACAATGGTGAGCATCAAAGTATGGCCTCAATCTTCTAGCTGCTATAATGACTGCATAGGAGGCCTTTTCAATCATGGGATACCTGTTTCTGCCCCTGTTAATGCATGACTCACAAAAGTAACAGGTTGTTGTACCTTATCCTTTCTTTTAATAAACTGCACTCACAGCGTTTGGCTAACTCAATATAAGGAATAAGGTCTCACCTGCTGTGGTTTGCCAGGGTAGCAGTTTCGTCAGGTGCTCTTAAGCTGGTGAAGGCTTCCTTTTGCTCTGTTCCCCAATTGAACTCCTGTTACCCTTTAGAATCTTGAAAAAATGCTGTAGACTTCTCAGATGACCTGGCTATGAATCTGGATAATGCTTGCCATTCTGCCTGTTAGCCTCTGTATATCTTTGATGCTCCTCGGTTCTGGCAAGTCCAGCTGCCGTTCACTTTATCAGGGTTAGCATCAATTCCTCCTGACTGACCATGAATCCCAAGAATTTACCAGACTTAACACCAAAGACACATTTCTTTGGATTAAGTGTTGACCTGGTATTTCCTCAAAATTGCAAATTTTCAGCAACGGTCCTCAACATATCTTCTGGATTGACGCTTTTGACAATGGCATCATCAACATATACCTCCAGATTCCTGCCCCTTTGAGTCTCAAAGAGACCTGGATCCATCATACGTTGGTAGGTGCTCCAGCTTCTTGAAGCCAAAGGCATATGAAATGTAGTTATAAACAACCACAGCTGGTGAGAATGCTTTCTTTGTTTGTCTGTGGATACATGTGTATCTGGTGAATCCTGAAAAAGCATCCATGAAAGAAGCCTGGCATGACCACTGGTTGTAATCTACCAGTTGATCTATCGTGGCAGAGATCTCTCTCTTTTGAGGAAGCCTTGACCATGCAAAGTCTCGGGTATAAAAGCAGGCTGGAAGCCCCAAGGGCTGGTAAGTTCATTCGAACACACAAACCTCCTACATTACATTTCTCTCTAAATATTGACCACCCTGGTAAATACTGACACCTCCATCGAAGGGGCTGTTCCTGGGTTGCCCCAGGGTAGTTCAACCGTGTTTTGTAGGAGCAAGGATTGCAGACCAGGTCCATCTTCACCAACACCGGCTCGTTGGCAGCTGCCACGTCAGCAGTACCACATATTGTACCAACAATAGGTTTCAATCATGTTTGTGAAAAAAAAATAATTCTGCTCAAATTACTCATCCGATTCATAATATCGATTCCTACTTTTGTTTTTTCAAATTTCTCGAAACAGTGGCAGAGTATAGTGGTGGAGGGTGATGCTCAAGTCATAATTAATGCTTTACAAAAGAAAATGCAAAGGAATCACTACATACAACTTCTCCAATGGATGGTGATGCTCTTAGTGCTTTCTAATTTTTTAATCATATTAGTTTTTTATTTTGTCATCGGCATTGTAACGAGGTTGTCCACCGTCTTGCTAAATGGACGGTGTCTTCCTTCCGTGATGAGGTGTGGATTGATGAGTGTCCGTTATGACTCTCTAATTTACGTGTAACTGATTATATTTCTCATAATTAATTTAAACCTACCTTTTCCTTAAAAAAGAAATTAAAAATTTCATACGGAGTATTAATAATGGCAAAAGGGGAGAGGCGGGCCCAAATAGAATTTCATGGGTTGTTTGGGCCTAGGTCATCTGACGCGTTGGGCATCTAATAGGAGGTTTATCGGACCCCTATTCACTCATTCAATAGGTCTATTATGGTTTCGGGACCATGTGGTCCCGGACAAATGTTCATTTTCGAAACTAGAAATGTTCATTTTCGAAAAATAGAAATGTTTATTTCGAAAATACAAGTGTTCATTTTCAGATATGAACATTTACATTTGAAAATGAWCATTTTACATGTTGAGATGAACATTTCTARTTTCGRAAATGAACATTTGCCCGGGACCATGATGAGGACCATGGTCCCGGGACCATAATAGAATTTGCGCTCATCCAAGCAGGTATTGTCGGAAATTGACAGATTAGGCTCCATTAATTTAGTCCAATTTGTATTGTTATATTATCCTTTCTTTTTTTTTTTCTTTTTTTCTTTTTTTTGACGAGTCTTTCTTTTTTTCTTATTTTTTTTTTAATTTTTTTGACTAATGAAAAGATATATTATTCATGAATGCGTTAGTCTAAGATATTATTTAAATAGTAGTAAATCGTATACGATTTTTTTCAATAATATTACCATGCATAATGAAGGTGTACCTTTAAAAAATCTTAATCTATTAAAAAATCTTAGGAAAAATTCACAGAAATAATCCGACCTTTCAGTGATCTTCCAAAAATAAATCGACCTTTCGATTATTTCAAAATAATCCGACCTTTAGGAAATGTATTCCAAAAATGAACCCGATGCAGATGACTTGGAACCTGTTGAGCAGGTTAAAATTGAATTAAAAAAAATTTCCCCTTTTTTTTTGTTAAAACTCATTTTTTTCTTTATTTTTTTTCCTTATTTTTTTACAAACTCACATTTCTTTCTCTCTCCTCTTCTTCACTCACAGTATCTCTCTATCTCTCCTGCCCCTCTCTCGCTCACTCACAGCAAGGCAGGTAAGGTGGGTGCGGCGTGGTGGTTGTGGTGTGGTGGTGCGTGGTGGTGGTTGCGGGATTGAGGAGGGAGTTGGTGATTGCGGGATTGATTCCCTCGATGGTGGTGAGGCTGTGGTGAATGTGTGGGTTGGTGGTGGTGAGCCTGTGTGGTTGGGCGGTGATGAGGGGTGGTGAGCCTGTGTGGTTGGGCGGTGATGAGGGGTGGTCTGTTTTTCGTGGTGGGTTGACAGGTGGTGATGAGGCGTGGTGAATTGAAGTGGTGTGTGGTGGGGAGTACGTGGTGGGTGGGTGTTCGTGTGGTGGTTGTGTGAGTGGGTGAGGTGACAGGTTTGTGGTGATGGTGGCTGCGGTGGTAGCAGGTGGCAGGTGGCAGGTGGGAGGTAATGAGGTGGCAGGTGGTGATGGTGGGTGGTGAGGGGTGGTGAAGGGTGTGATAATTAGTTAGGTTTAATTCTAATTAAGTTTTAATTAATTTAGTTTTAATTTAATTACAATCAATGAAAACGTGACACGTGACAAATTAACCTAAACAACAAGTCACCAATCGGTTACAATTGCATTGGGTGTATTATTGGAAGATTGGTCATAAAGGTTGGATTATTCAGAGATAATACAAAGCTTGGTTTATTTTTGGAAGACCCATAAAAGGTGGGATTATACCTGTTAATTTTTCCAAAATCTTAATATATACAGTATCAGTTAGTATCACATTGAAAGATTTTGGGGAATTTTTTTTTTTTCAAAATTTTGATTTTGTATATTTCTTTGTTATGGTCAAATATTGTAATTTTACCGTACTGCATATGTTTGCAATATGCTTACACAACATATTTATATTTTTTAGAGTGATGCGTAACTCAAGTGGTTAAAGCTTCCCTCTCAATTTTAGGACATTCTGAGATCGAATCTCATCCTCGCTCTTGTGGCCCTCTTAACAACCAAAAAAACATATTTATATTTTTGTTATTGCTTTAAATTTTTTAAATTGTGTATCATTTTAGACATGAATTATTATTATTATTATTATTATTATTATTATTTTTATTATTATTATTATTATTATTATTATTATTATTATTATTATTATTAGTATTAGTATTATTATTATTATTATTATTATTATTATTATTATTATTATTATTATTATTATTATTATTATACACTAAAGTAATACATTTCATTTTTAAATTACAAAAATCCAGTTGCATCTCACGTACTCCGTATATTAAATTAAATAAACTATTATATTAAAAGATACACATAAACCTTATAGAAAATCGAACTT
>SNQN01002349.1:14553-54424 GCA_008642245.1 Bassia scoparia | reverse complement strand
TGGCAAACCATATGAATTCTTAGCAAGTCAAGCACTCAAGACGGCCCAAAGATAATGTAATCTATCGCTCGAACCTCGAGAAGAGGGTTCCTACGTTTATCCTACGAATCAGACCAACGTATTCTGATATTGACAATGCCTGTCGAGAGTTTTGCTCGTAATGTGAGCTGTGTTGAGGGTAAAAGCTGATGAAGTGAACCACGTGCGCAAGTTGCTTTTGACTTTTGCTTTTTGTTGATTGGGTTTCGACTTGATTGCATTGATATTTGCATCTTGGTGACGACGATTTGAACTTTATTTTTCTTTTTTTTGCCTTTTATTCTTTTTCTTTTTTTCTTTGCACGTGTCTTTCCTACGCAACCTCTTTCAAAGGTTTAGGTCGGATTGGTAATTGAAAAGAAAAGATAGCTATTGTAGTGTTTGTGCTCAAAAGTTCAAAACTTTTTGATTTGATTGACAAAGGAATGGAAGGGACGGGTCATTTTGGAGCTGTGAAAAAGGCCTTCTGGGGCATTGTTCAATTAATACATTAAAATCAGCATTAAGATTAAACAATGTGCCAACATGAGTTGAGACTGCATAGAGATAGAAGATATATTGCCAAATGAATCATTTTATTGATGAGTGAATAACCTGAAACATACATGGCTTATTTTTAAAAGACACAAGCCAAAGACCAAGAAGTGAAAAGGACAGGAGCTTCAGGACTAGACTCTATGACTCAATCTGGACAAAGGCCGCGCAGATCGAGATCCGCGCCTTGGGGTGACTCATGAGCTTTGATTATGTGTTGTGATTTTTTCCAGTTGGGCCCAAGGAGTTATTAGGATTAGCTTTTTTTGGTATTGTTGTTAGGAGTCAAGAGACATGGGCCTTTTGTGGAGAGGATGTGTTTTGACCTCTTGCCTCTTGGCCCCAGAAGACAAGGGGCGGTCTTTCTATCTTGCTGAAATCCAAGAAATTACACTTTAGAACCCAGAAACAAAAGAATCGGTTCTAGTTGAAAACCTTAAGAACACACCATCGTCTTTGAGTTCTGACTTAAGGAACTGAACTCGAGTAGACTTGGAAGGCTAACCTAAATCTGATTAAGTCTAGATCGAGAAGATTCAAACCTAAGATGGGCCTATTCAGAGATTTAAGGACCCTCTTAGACCTACGACACTTGGAAATGAGTGGGCCTAGACCTGAATCAAAGTTCCTAAGGGCTTGAGCTGTGACCTCGAACCTTAGCTTCAGTTTAAGATTCTTAGATAGAAGTTTGAAGCAAACCTAATTCAGCATTCAAGCTCTTGGTTGAAATTGATGAACCTTAATCCAGTTTTTCTAACGTCTCCTTGAAAATTGGATGCATTCAATGCACTTAAGTTAGATTAAGCTTTCTTGATCGAATTGAATTGAACCTAATTAGTTTAGGTTCAAAAGGTCGAATCTTAAGCCAGGACTCTAAGATTCTTGTGATTGGAATTACCTAATCAGATTCTAGGTCGAATGGAGTTTGAAATTGAATTGGATTTGGAATGGCCTAAATGATCACAAACTTCAATCTCTGCTTGAACCAAAGATTAAGAAGGACTGGGGACTGAACTGCAAGAGTCACAAGTTAACAGCACTTGATTGAAACACAATCCCGATTTCACTTAAGGTCAGGATCTAATGAAGACTAAGCTCGCTTGGTTAAGTCTTGCACAGTATTCTCCTACATCGCCTAAAGACATTCAAGCTGTCCAATTTCACCACCACAATATTGTGATGTATGGCGAGACCCTTTATACACGATCTATAACACGTGCATACGCGCATGGGCGGAGTCCCTACGGACTTACCTCACCATCCTACCGTGACATCATACCCCTTAATACCACATGCTTGCACCCAGATACCAACCTTCCCCTCACTCCTTAAACGTTGCATGCCTCTCGAGACACATCACTAGCCCAGCCACCAACTATCCCACCCCCCTGCCCGCGGCCACACGCACCTATGCAGTCATCTCTCCATGAGCCACATGGACCCTATTTCGACAGCAGTCACAGCAACAAATTCAACTTCGAGTCTCATGATATATGGAATCCTTTACGCACACCACACACACTTCACAGTCTCACCACCTCCCACTAGAATACCGCAGAGGATTCTCTCTCCCCCACAGTTCTATCTTGACACGCCGTCGCGCCACATACTAACACCAACTGCTCATGGGCTCCCGCTCCCCGCCTTAGGCGATGAGTGGCCGTGCATCTCCAGCCTATCATGTCCATCGAGAGTTCGCAACGACCGATGACCCCACATCCGCCTATGACCCGCAATGCTCGTTGGGTTCGTTGCCGAAATTAGGGGGCATCCCCCTACCTATATTCAGTGATTCAACAGGACCACCCCGACGATTTGGGCCAAACTAAGCCCCCGACGCTCCTAATAATACCTTCCTGCGGTTCGCGGATCATGGAGTCACTGAGATCAGACATCTCGGACACCATAACCACCAATCCGCTCTCCGCCGATCTCGCCAGTAGTTCGCGCCATAATCAACTGTCCATCCTAGTTTCTCATGTAATCTACTCAAAAATCATAACAAGTTGAAATCTCAAAGCCAGCCTTAGTTGAATTGGCATCTTGGGAAAAGTCGCCCAATTGATTACCTATCGTCGGCGGGCTCGCTCATTATGACCAAACCTAAAGACTTCACCATGGGATAACGGCGATACTACTCCATCTCTCCATCAACATATAATAAGTGCTTAGTAAAACCGGTCCCGTCCCCATCGCCCATTTCTGACTTTAATGTGAACAAGACGATTAGAATTCCCTCTCGGTACCTTAGTCTATCACACACAGAACCTAATATACAAGTGTGCGGTTGCCACACAAGTGACATATATATACAACTCACTGCAGAGAACGCAGTCTATGTGACAAAACCAGTTACAGTAACGGAGCCTACGCTCCTACAAATAGTTGCTGTCACACTCCCCTCACGGCTTGTCTAGACTCGCACAACAATCGATATGTTCTAGAATACCTACACTCAAAGAATCGCTTTCAAATTTGATATTGCCTTATTCGACACCAAACAAACGCCCCATATAGTATGACAATTGAATAAACCAGTTTCAATTAAGTGTTAATTGCGAAGATTGAAAACTCAAACAACCCATGAAATCGAAGAAATATTAATAAAATCCTACATATTTACGTACATGAACGATTAAGGGGAGTTCTTACATTGTCTTTAATTGAATTAAAACTCAAAAATATGGTTAATAAAATTAAAACGAGACAAAAGAATTGAAAAAGTGAAGAAGGTTGTTGGTAGTAAATCTCATGATCGTATGCCCTCTATTCGCCTTGTGATTCGAACTGTCAGAATCCGATGCTTTGCGAACCTGAGAACACGAATGCTGTCATCTTAGTGTTTTGATGAAGAGCGAGAATAGATCATTTGTCAACTGTGTGAGTGTATACGAAGTGACAGTATCAATTCGTGTTCTCAAGCTGTCCCCGAGTCTGAGCTAAGGTAACAAGCCACAGTAGTTCTAGCCCATGCAAAAACTCCGAGGCCAGACAAACCACCCTCGCCTATATACGCGCTGAGAATGAGCGATACTACGCAACCTGTGGCGGAGTGCGAGCGTAATCGCTCTCTCAGCTCACAGCATACATCGCCTCTCACATTCTCATCCTGCTCCGCAAACCCGTCGATGTAAGGCTGCGTACATACCCAGAGCTCGTGAGCGTCACTATTACCGCTCCTGTTGAGCCATATATTACGCTCATCATCTGCGATATACGCTCATCGCCTCAATGATCTGCTATTTGCGATATAACTTTCCAAAACCTCGAAAATATTTTGATTTCTCGCCGTATGTTTATTCGTTGATTCCTGTGATTCGACGCACCTGACACCCCTTGCTCTTCAACGCTAAGGTTTCTGAGAATGTTTAGAGGTTCCACGGTATTTCGAGTTTTTCTATTGTTCACGTATTTGCCCTGCGTATTCTGCGTATTTACATTGCAAAATTCATAGAAAATCATAGAAAAATCAGAAAAATAATTTAAAAATACTGGCGGATTCAGAAAAATGTGACGAACATGATGGAAAAAATAAGCATGAGAATCGCCAGCGTAACTTGTTTGAAAACCTTTGAGATTATCGAGAAAACCGAAAGAAAATATTTTTGCCTTGTATTTGACCTTTGCTCAATAATTCCGAGTACGACCTCACGTATTTCCAACTTATGTGAGTTCAAAGCATCTTTTCTGAGTCAAAACAATCGCGAGACGCGGTATGTTTCATCACGGATTACTCATTTGGGGAGACACATTTAGGTGTCTACAAACACAAATTAGCAGCACATTATAACTACCAAAACATCAGGCATCGTTAAAAATATACAAATATACCAACACAATGGGAATCAAAGCATTGAATCCTCCAAATTAGCAACAGGGCACCACAGCTAACCCGCTCAACATATAATTTGCCTCAATAATTCTTTGGTCAACACAAAATCAGACGAGCTCAACATATAATTTGCGTCATTAATTTTTTGCTCAACACAAAATCAAGCCAGCTCAACATATAATTTGCCTCATTAATTTTTTGCTCAACACAAAATCAAACCAGCTCAACAAATAAATTGCCTCATTAAAATCATTCAAATTTTAAAAAACAATGGAACTCAAAGTGCAGCAAGGGTTAGAAAAATCAAACCAATCTTGAGAATCAGGCACCACAGCAGGGACAAGAGGATCATCATCATCATCGGAGATGCACTCCGCAATCATAAGCTTTTTGAGCCTCATGGGAGCCCTTTTCTGCAATGGCCAGTAAGGCAGCCTCGGTGTAGACCTTGTAGCCTTAGGCCTAGGCTTCGGTGACAAAGCCTTAACCTTGGCCTCCAGCTTTGCCACCTCCTCAATAGTGGCTGCATCTGGTATCTTGAGAGCACAAACCAGCACTCTCCCATCTCCACTCACAGCCTTGCCCTTCTCCTCCACCTTCGGTCCACCATAAGCAGGAACCAACTGAAGCCCATCCTCTACCATAATGCCCTTCCCCTTTCTTTTCCTGGAACTCTCACCCAATTCATCTTTAGGGTTAGGGTTTTCATCATCAGTAGCAAGGTCGACAATTTCAAGAGGAGATGGAGGCATTGGATCCTCCCCTTCCATGATCTTTTTGACAACGTAATCCCTGAAATGTTTCCTTCCCCACTCAACTTTTTCCCTTTCGAGATTCTCCAAGTACTTTTTGTAGCAAGGATCTGACTTGGTTAACGTGCCCGAAACAGCAACCCACCATGTAGATCCTGATGACTCACAAATCTCTCACGATCTCCATTGTGGTAGAAGAGTGTGAGGGTAGTGTTAGCATTTCAAATCCCGTTCGCAACATCACGATCCAATCCATCATCATCTCTAGATGCGAATCCATTTTGGTCGTACAACGGAGTCAAGTCCAACCGATCCTTCAGTCTTCAACTCAGTTCAATTTTCTAGTTTCTCGAAAAATCGAGTAAAAGGAACCAAAAAGAGTGGATATTTTTACAAATGGCAATTGCGAAAAAAGAGGGAAATGAAGATGAGAATGTTGATGAATTTAATCGGAGAATTGGGATGGAGAAGATGATGGAAGTAGATGGTTCTCGAAACCGTTGTGTGGTTCTTCGAGATATGGAAAGGGAGATAGTTGAGGTTTGATGATGATAACTGAGAGTGCGGAGGAAATAAAGTGGTGGGTAGGTAGGTGAGATAATTGGGCGGGAGTTTATTACTATAGATAGTTAACTATATATAAATTGTTATTGGTAATTATATTACACTAATGACTTGATTAGGTTTTTTAGTAAGGACAATTTTGTAATTTCACTAGGTTTTTTATGACCAAAAGTAGAAATGTGTAGAAAGTTGCAATTAAATTGATATTACCGATAATGGCAAAAGTTGCAATTAAAACGAAACGGAGGAAGTAGCTTCTTGAAGTAGGAGACTAGGGGTAGTATTTGTTTCTTTTTTACTACGGAGTATTATCTTTACCTTTGCTTGTTCAGTTCGTGAGTGACCTATATTACATAGAAAAAGTGGCTATTTCCATTTTTAGAAAAACTTACCTTTGTTTTTTTTTTTGAAACAAACAAATGCTATTAAAAAGCTACTTTGAGCTCAACTTGCATGTATTTCAAATCTGTAATCATTGCATCCAAGTTTGCACAATGTCTAAACTACTATGCACTATACACCCTTAGGATTCACTCAAAATAATTCTAAAATTATCTTTATCTGTTTTTCGACAAAAGGAAGTGAGAAATTAGATTAAAGCACAAAGTTTACCATTTAAACTATAGTTGTTACTATGGAACGGAGGGATTATATCTTTAAATTCATTACAATAATAAAGCATTTAAGCATGTCATTACTTAACTGGTAGCTAGCTTCTTAAAGTAGGAGTCTAGGGGTAGTATGTACTTGTTTTTTTTTTACCGTTATCTTAGCTTTGTTTGTGAAGGTCGTGAGTGGCCTACATTGGTACATATTGTAGAAAAAGTGATTATTTCTATTTCTGAAAAAGTTACCTTTGTTTTTTTGGAAACAAACAAATGCTATTAAAAAGCGACTTTGAGCTGCAACTTGCATGAATTTCAAATTTGTAATTATTGCATCCAAGTTTGCACAATGTCTAGACTACTATGCACTATAAACCCTCATAAGTCATATTTCACTCAAAATAATTGTTAAGTTATATTTATTTTTTTTTCGACAAAAGGAAGTGAGAAATTAGATTAAAGCACAAAGTTTACCATATAAGTTATAGTTGTTCACCATAGAACGGAGGGAGTGTGTCTTTAAATTTATTACAATAAAGCATTTAAGCATGTCATTACTTATTATACGGAGTATTTACACACTTCAGAACTATAACGAAAAAAAAAACTTCACATGCATGCTTATTCGATGAGGTGCGAAAACTTATGTGTTAAGAAAAAGGGCATTGAGTTTATGTGCAAGTATATGATACTGATTAAGACAACACATTTCATAAGATTGATTTGATTTTTCTATGTTAGAATTAATTGTTTGAAATTAGCAAAAAGTACATACATTATATCAAATATATACTTTAAGCAATAATAAGCAATAGTCTGCATGCTGAACTTTGAAAATTTATTGCTATTGCTATTGCTTTTGCTTTTGCTTTTGCTTTCAAATTTTTAACCTAAAATATCTGGATGTACATGTCGCGTATTGATGCATAATTGGTAAATATCACTACATTAGTCATTTCATGCATGCATATCACAATTTTCACTTTATCATCATATTGTAGCATCTCCAACATACAATAATTGATTAATTGTACTAGTTGAATTCAATAATTGTTAGGGGTGAAACTAATATGGTTTAAAACCGCAAATCGAACCGTACCGCACCGAACAAGTAATATGGTTCGGTTTTTTTTCCTAATTCGGTGCGGTTTGGACTGAATTTTTTGTGAATTTCGGTTTTCGGTTTGGAGTCGGTTTGAAGTTCATAGAACCGAACTCCAAACCGAAACCGAAATACTAGGCAAACCGAACTCCAAACCGAAACCGAAATACTAGGCATGTTGGGGCAGTTCACTTCACAGTTGGGCTCAGCATGTTTAAGGCCCAAACATTTAATAAACCGCAAAAAACCCTAACCCTATCAAAATTCAAAACATATTCAGACATATTCACTCTCTTGAGTCTCTTCCTTATCCGCCTCACTCTCAATATCTCATTCTAGATCTCAAGTCCCTCACAGTCTCAGTCACTCTCACTCCTCACTCCCTCACAGTCTCAGTCACTCTCTAGTCTCTTCTTCACGACTTCACTCAGTCACTCAGTCGCTCCGAAGTCCGAATCTCACTCGCTCCTACTACGTTCTGCTTCGCGACTGAAGGTATGTGATTTTGCTAATTATTTTGTTAATTATGTTCGAAATCTTGCTAATTATTTTGCTAATTACGTTCGAAATGTTGATTATTTTGCTGATATTAATTTTTTGTTAATTATTTCTGTCGAATTTTGTTAATTATTTCTGTTTTTTTTTGTCGAATTAGGGTTTGTGAGTTTGTCGAATAGATCTATTTATTCTGTCGAATTTTGTTTTGAATTTGGGTCGGTTTTTGAATTGATTCTGATTTATTTGATTTATTTCTGATTGTTTCTGTTTTGTATTATTTGTATTATTTTTTGTCGAATATTATGATATTCCATTATTCTGATTTATCTGAATTATTTGTGTATTATTTGATTTATTTCTGATTGTTTCTTTTTTTTCGAATATAATGATATTCTGATGATGTATTATTTGATTTATTTTTGATTTATTCTGATATTATGTATTATTTGATTTATGATATTCTGTATTATTTGATATTCTGATATTCTGATATTATGTCGAATATTATGATATTATGTATTATTTGATTTATTTTTGTCGAATTAAAAATGTGTTTCGGAGGAAAAAATAAACTCCAAAAAGTTGTTATGTCTTGATGTGCCTACTAGGTGGAACTCGACCTATTTGATGTTAAGTGCTGCCATTGACCTTRAAGCTGCTTTTGAGAGGTATGGTGAGGAAGACCCTCACTATGTGATAGAGTTGAATGAAAGGGAGGGTAAGGGTATGCCTACTTATGATGATTGGAATAATGTGAAAAGATTTTCTGAATTTTTACAAGCCTTCTATATATGATCTTACCTTGCGTGTATCAGCCTCTCTACATGTCACTTCCAATTTATTTTTTCATGAGTTGGTGAATGTTGCTTTACTATTGAAAGAGTTAGAATCAAGTGATAATATTGAAATGTGTGTTATGGCTGGAAAAATGAAGGAGAAGTATGATAAATATTGGGGTGATTTGGAAAAAATGAACATGTTGATTTTTATTGCTGTTGTACTTGATCCGCGTTATAAACTTGATTATGTTGARTGGATGATAACCCAAATTTATGATGCTAATGTGGCAAGTACCTTGATAAGTAAATTGAGGGATGGTTTGAATGCCATGTTTGAGGAGTATCGTAGTTTCTCATCTAGTGATGTGTTGAAGGAAGAGGTTTCATCTAGTAAGGATCAAACACAATTTTCTCCTAAACATAAAAAAATTGAGGCTTTGAAGAGTAAGTATAAGAAAACCAGTTTGAGAAAAGGGGATTGCCTAAACTGAGTGGACAAATATTTGAAGGCGATACGGAGGAGGATAATGATGAAGATTTTGCATATTTTGGCGGTGTGGAAGTTTTAATAGTGCAAGGTTTCCTCAATGGGGAGTATTGCTCGATGTACTTGCTGTCCGATTTCAACAGTGGCCTCTGAGAGTGCGTTTAGCACTGGTGGAAGATTTTTGATGCATTTCGGAGGGCTCGGCTAAACGCTCCGCGGGTGTAGAGAGGACGTTGTGTGGTTGTCCGCAAAATTGGGTTGCCGTGCTTCATCGATTACCAAGGGTGAAAGATGGTGTAGAGGAAGTTGGAACAACTAGAAGAAGGGGGGTAATATGAGTAGTAATGGTGTGGGGGGGTGACAAGAGAGTATACTGTTTTTTGTTTTTATGACTGAATTTAAGATGTTAATTTTTTAGAGTCATGGTGGCATAGACGTCTGTATTTAGATGGGATTTGTGCGTGTAGATGACAGAGGTGGTGGTGTTGAGAACTACTGTGTTGATCTCCCATGAGGGCCATGACGGGATGGATTTGTTCGTTGCATTGCTTTGTAATAATTTAGTTGTTGAGTGCCTTGCTTTAATGCTTTTTAATTCAAGTTTAGTTGGGTTGTAATATTGTTGTTGAATTTAGATTTGTTTAAATAATTTTAGTATTGTTAATGTTGGCTTTTAATTCAGGATGTTAAATTGTTAATTGTTAATTTAGATTGTTGTTGCCTTGGCTTTAACTTATGTACTTATAGTATTGATGCACGCGATGCGTGCTTGCATTATTTTTAAAAAGTTTTTACTTATGGGGGAATCATATTTATTATCAATGGTTAGTTGTAAACTCTATAAGCACGCATGCGTGTAGTCAGTTTTAAAATTAAAATTAAGCAAATATGTAATTAGAAAAAATCATGTAATTGGGTATAGTTTCAAATTAACAATGGTGTGAGTTATTATGATTTTCAAATTTTCGATACAATTTTTTTCCTTTCAATTGAATCTTCCGACAAAGAGATTAAATTAATAGATATTTATTCAATATGATTTTCAAAATTTGCATGCACATGATTAACTGATTCATGTAGAAAAAAAATAGTATAATGGCATTAATGTATTATATTTGAATTACTAATTAATTAAACTTTTTTCAAAATAATTTGCAATGTTTAAGTGATTCAATGGAATAAATTAGTCAATGTAATTAATGTATTTTTATTTGAATGTATTTACATCAATTAATTAAATTTTCTTTTTTATTTAGTACAAAAAGTACAAAAAAATAAAGAGAAATTATATTTTTTAATTAAGGGCAATTAAGTCTTTTACATCATTAAGGGTATTTACGTCTTTTAATAGGGGGGACACCATTGCTCCCCCCTTGGCTTATATAATAGAGATTAATATAGTTATTTGCTTCCTATTAAATATTTATAATAATTTTATTTAGATAATTTTGTGGGTAAAAAAACTGAAATTTTGTGGCAAAAAAAACAAAGTTAAAATTTCGGTTTGGTTTGGAGTCAAAATCAAAAAAACCGAAATTTTCGGTTCGGTTTGGTTTGGACCGAAATAATATTTGGTTTGGATTTGGAGTGAAAATCCAAAAACCGAAATAATACGGTTTGAATTTGGAGTAGGTAAAAAACCRAACCGCAAACCGAAGTTTCACTCCTAATAATTGTACTTCATAATTATGAAATATAATTCCCAATAACACTACGACACCAATAATACACTTTATTTTGTACACTTATTAGCTTGCAAGTAGAGATAATGTGAGCCAAATAGTATAGTATAATAACTAAGTTTAAGTTACCCAAACAAATAGGATAATCACGTGAACTTGATTATCGATGAGCTCGTGGAATGAAAATACAGGTCATGTTAATTAACTTAGATGATTATTGTTTTCGATCACTTAAATATCTCTTTCTAGAAACCAACATTCTCATCATATATACTTATATTTCGTAAAAATGTACTCCGTAACATGTATTTCATTACGGAGAAAGTTTGCACTCGTCTTTTGCATATCATTGAATGAGATTTGACAATTTTGTAAAGTGTAAATATATTATTAATATATTAATATATTAATAATATATTTTTAGAATATATGAAATATATTATTTCTAGAATATATTTCATATATTCTAGAAATATATTGTTAATATATTAACAATATATTTCTAGAATATATGAAATATATTGTTAATATATTAACAATATATTTCTAGAATATATGAAATATATTATTAATATGTAAATAATTAGGGTAGAATTATTTTATTCATGTGTATATTTGTAATTCCCTAGTTTACCCTAATATGGGTCATATATAATGTAAATCAGATGTGAATAATAGTTTACAGCAAACATTACTTTCACTTTTCAAATATAATTTTGCATGCAATCATGCATATACTCGAAATACTCATTGGTTCTTTGATGATGATCGAAATGATTTTAGAAAAAACAGGAAAAAGAAAAAGGATGATGATCCACCATCCATGAAATGTTTGATTATGCTTTGCAGGAAACACAAGCAAAAGGAAAAAAGGAAAGGTGACTAACTATCTAATCGAAGAAGTGAATTCCTTGTCACCAATGATGATAATTTCGTTCTGATATATTCCCATACATACGAAGGTACATAATGGTAGGGCAGGTTAGGAGCGACAGCAATTACAAATACTACATTTGTCTTGTTAACTCCCACACTCTCCACAGTTGACACTAGCATAACTACCTTATAATTGACAAATTAAAAAAATTAGATTATAAAACCAAGTATAATTTTAGGCTAATACGAGTAGGACAAATAGGTTAATCAGTTTTTTGTGTAGAAATTGTTGGAAAATTAAGGGATAGGAGGAAAGAGATGCAAAAATTTTAGGATAATATTACTGCATAATCTTTCAAATTACATTATTAGGCATTACATATGAAGAGCCTCGTGAATAACAAACTACAAGCTAATCTATATCTATATCTATATTTTTATATTTATACTTATTATAAACATACATTTGACACTTGCTTTCTTTTACCTTACTCAAAACTCTTCTTTTTTGCTTTCTCACATTAACTTATCATGTGTGATATTCTCTTAAAATTCCCTTTTTCTTTTCACTTTGATGCCAACTTTTTAATTGTAAAAATTAACTTCCTTTGTCTTTTCATTTTCTCTCGATTCTTTCAAATACAATTTCACACTTATAAATTATGTCACCTCTCGCCCAATTTCCACTAGAGTTTTTATTTTCAGTCATTTGCTCCATTTATATACAAAACTTGAATAACGTTTTTTGCATAAGAACTGGAAAAATGTGGAAAAAAAATGTTCCCGCACATTGATACTTAATTATTATTTTATAAAGAAGATCAAAATAAAAAAAATATCACTCATCTCTTAAAAATCATCTAAGATAAGTCATGTAAGAAATAACTATCATAAAGGTTTAAAAACATGTAATAATTTTTGTTTGTTTTTCCTCCGCATTTTTCATTTTATTCTATTCAATACTTCTAAAATTATACTCCATCTGTAACGAAAAAACACTCAACAAATGTATTAAAGCACCTAAGATTCCAAAATAAGTTAATGAATAATTAATGTATAATTTAGTGTTGTGGTCCCTTAAAAAAAGAGGGAAAGAAAAGTATGGAAAGAGAAAAAAAAAGTTGTCGAAACTAATTTTGGATTAGATGAATAAGTAAGGGTAGATAGAAAATTTTATGGAAAAATATATAATTATTGAAAGTTTTTTGTTACACCAAAAAATGAAAATTGTTGAAAGATTTTCGTTACGAATGAAATACAAAAGATAAAGTTCAACAAAAAAATGTCATCTGAATGCACGACTAAAAATAAACTAGTTTTTAGGAATCATGATCCCATGATCCCACTAATAACAAACACACCAATTAATAACACTAATTCCACTAAGTTAATATGCAACACCTGTCTCTTATACACATCTATAAAGTTCAACAAAAAAATGTCATCTGAATGCACGACTAAAAATAAACTAGTTTTTAGGAATCATGATCCCATGATCCCACTAATAACAAACACACCAATTAATAACACTAATTCCACTAAGTTAATATGCAACACATTAGCTTATTTAGCTAGAAAATAAATAGTCACAACTAACTACTAATGTTTGAATCATTCCAACAAAAATTAAATTACATAGTCATGATTTAAAGGTTATAATAATAAAAAATAATATAATGTCTAGAATACATTTTAAAATTGTTAGGATTATATAAAAGTTAGAAATGATATACCTCTGCACCAACAACTCCAAACGCGTAATATATGTCCCTTTCAAGGTCAATGACATGGGATTTCACAATGGAAACCGACATGGGCAACTTAAAAGTGACAAACTAACAACTAGGGGTGTTAATGAGCTGAGCCTGCTCGAGCTCGGCTCGAAGATAGCTCGAGCCGAGCCTTATCTAAGCTCGGCTCGAAAGCTCGCGAACAAGCTCGAAAGCTCGCGAATAAACTCGAAATATTATTTTATCTTTTTATTTAGCTTAVTAATTATAAAATTAGTACTATATTATTGAGAAGTTTAACAAAAATAGAAAATTCATAACTATTGACTATTATATGTTGTTAGAAGTCATTATATTACTATTTTTTTCGAACTCCAATATAGCTTCAATGTATTTTGAACTTGACTTTTCAAGCTCGAAAAAGCTCGAGGCTCGGCTCGAGCTCGAGGATATTCGTCACGAGCCTAACTCAAAATACCCAAAGTTCGGCTCGCCTTGACTCGTTAACACCCCTAGTGACAACGGTGGAATAACCTAAGGAATTGAAAAGATATAAACATTAATTAGTTTATGATGTTGCAATGATAAAGATTAGTTTAAATGTAAATGTAAATAACAAAGAGGGGAGGGGAGGGGAGGGGAGGGGAGGGAGAAAAACTAACTATAAGATGGAAGTCATTGAGGTGAAGTTGTTGGGAATGAATGTAGCCAAAATGCTGCTAAAAGGAAAGCTGCAATTCCTAGCAAAATTGCTAGGATACATCTTTTTTTTTTTATAAAGGCTAAAGTCAAAAAGTTAAGCTTTTCGGTCATTTCCCTTGGAAGGGACGATTACAGTAATTGAATAGCAATGTAACCTAGCAATATGATCCATGATTTTGTTACATATTCCAAAAAATCTTCGGCCTTCCGTTGTCGATTCGTTGAAAACCTCAAGGAGAAGGTTAGTGTTGGTAACTACATCGATATATATGGAGGAGGTTTTCCCGAATGACCTCCTTCAGCATGGATAAGAAACCCAACCCCATTCCTTTAACTTTTTCTGTCGTGTCGTAGTATTCATTCTCCTCCATATAAGCCTTGTCCGGACGATTGATGGTCCAAGAGATATGGCAGCAAACTTTGGTGAAACTAACTAACCTGAAATTGATAACAGTCGTGGTGTTGCATCTTGTTCTCCCTGAGAAGGGTATTACTATATATAGTAACTCAGGCTCTCCTAAACAAATATGAAGTGCTCTAGCTTTATGCATGTGTGTTGCCAAAACTTTTAGTACTCTATAAAAGATAAAAGAACAATGTATGTCTTAATCAAAATAAGGTTCTTTTAACAATTTTTTTTTTGGAATTCCTTTACATCTACAATGATGTTCCATTTTCTCCAAAGAAAAGCATCTTTTTTTTATCACTTACGAGTACAAGATATTAGACATGGAGTAGCATTTACAACTTTAATACTAAATTAGTTAATTAACTATATATAAGCCTTTGTTGTGAAAATAAATGTCCTAGCTTAGTCACAGGGGCGGACCCATGAAGGAACTAGGGGGGCTACAGCACCCCCACTTTTTTTAAAAAAAAAAAATAGAACAAAAAAAATAACAAAAGAAAGAAAGAAATTTGAAACGGACAACACTGCAGCACATCACGCGAGAAGGAAAGAGGGAAAAAGGCTGAAAAGATTCCAAATTAATTAAACAACATTACTCTCTCTCTCTCTCACCTACCCTCTATCTGCTCTCTCTCTCTTCTCGACTTTCGCGTTGACCAGCAGTCCAGCAACGCCGCTGCTCCGACCAGGCGAGCTGTCCACCGCGCCGCTGCTCCGACAGTCCGAGTGTCCGACCACATCTCTCTGGCAGTCTAGCCGCCCGCCGCCGCTGCTCCAGGCCTCCTGCTTCCTGATTTGTGAGTTTTTTTTATTTTTTTTTCAAATTAATTCTTCAATAAGTTCAATCCATTAATCTTTAGAGTTTGTTGTCAAGTAATTGTTGTATACTTGTATTGTTTTAATTGTATATATAATATATTTATTGTTTAATTTGTTTAATTTTATTATTTAACTTGGATTGAAATATTGAATAAACCCTAAAATCTAAATCCGAAAATCCCTAATTTTTTCTTAGTATGAACTGATTTTAATTTTATATTTTTATTGAGTTAATTTGTTGAATTGTTGATATATTTATTTGTTTGTTTAAATTGTTTTTTGTTTGGTTGGTTATTGTTGGATACTTGGATTTCTTGCCTTGTTAATTTGTTGAGTACTTTAGTAGTTGAATTGTTAAAAATCTTAAATAGTAGACACTAGACACATACAAGTATTAATTGATTCATTTGTTGAGCGTTTTAAAAGTATGAAGACTCGAAGGATGAATTTGTAAGACTCTAGTATTGTTAATTTGGAGTGTAAGACATTAGTATTTGTTACTTTGCTTTGCAAGACATTAAATATTGTAAGACTTTTTAAATGTTATTTTGGATTGTAAGACTTTAAGTATTTCGTTTAATTTATATTATGTTTTTTAAAATATCTATGCGAATACCCGAATACCCAATTGTTAAATCAAAGTACTAGACGATCGAATTTAGCACCCCCAATTTGAAATTCCTGGGTCCGCCACTGATTAAATCACGAGGCTTTGTTTGGGCTGCCATCTAATGTTGAAGTATTAAAGTTTCCTGGCGGAATAACTATCCGCCCTCCCCAAATTCCCTATCCTCTTCATGAACCTCAGCTTCGTTTCAAGTTCACACTTAATCACTCGATTCTTCATATTCGAAAAAGATTCGAGTTGTTGAGCAGCCAACTTACTTCGGGGTTGCGTCTGACTACTAATGAGGTAGATTAAATATATATTGCTAAATTGTTTTATACTGTGTTTATTGCATAAATTGTTTCATAATTAAAGATTTAGCAAAATGAAACCTCATTTTTTTGGGTGATTTGATCAGACCTTATACATCGGGTTGACAAATTCAAGAGGTTCCACCGTAGATCCTCCGACAATAGTCGAACCATGGTCGTGTGGACGTTTGGAGTCCCCGTGAAGACGAGAGTGGACCAGCTTTTCGCAATCATTGAAGATTCTTCTTCCAAGAATCTTGGAATTGATTATGGAGTATTTGGCAAAGCTGACCAACTCAACATCTCAGCGATAGTTAATATGTAGATTATCAGTATTATACTATGTATTAGTGTATAATTTATATACAAAAGATTTTTCTTTTTGTTACATTTTTCAATTTTACAACAATAATATCCGTGTATGTATAAAATGTAAATTATCTATTTTAATTGAACTATACTCATAAAAAAATAAAATAAAAAAAAGCTACTACTCAATTGTATGTATAAAATGTAAATCATTTTTTAGTTCGTTAATTTAATCAATTTGGGTTAGTATATGTTATCTTGTAGAAGACCCACATCACCAATTCACCAGTCACCAATCCTCACCATTGGTCCAAATATTGCCAACCACTCTAAATTATGACCCCTTTTCTCGATCTGTCCATTAAGAACCCATTCATATTGCAAAGGAATAAGGAATGTTCTTTTGTTGTTGGATCTCATCATCTTCATTTCATGCCCAACCTCTTTTTACACTAAAAGTGAGGACAAATAAGCCCAATCATATACACCCAAACAATAAGAGCATACTGCATATATACCTATTTATTATGAAGCGAATTTTGTTAAAGACCCTTAATTATGTTTAAGCTAACGAGCCAAAAAGTGAAGTCCCTAATGTGTTTTTAATCAAATAATTATATTTCCAACGAACATATGCTTTTGTTATGAAGTCTGAAATTTCAAAGAAATTTGATAGACTACGTACAATGTTATAATAATCTAGCGAAAAATAAGTGCTGACACACGTGTTTATGAACACACAAGTATAATATTGTTAGATTTGGACTTAGTCTTCACGCCTTTGTTTTTGGGCTCCTTCCCAAAAGACATTATGGCACTAATGTATAGCTACTCATCTCGATATTATTTCCATGTAAGACTTGCTTGGGATGACTTTTCCCAATAGCTAATAGATGTCTCCTCTAATTCTCTTTGCAAATGCTATTGAAGAAAACAAGAAAAGTTTCCTAATATAGCAAATACCATGTATGTTTTGAGAAGATATGAATACCAAAAGTAGCTAACTAAAGAAAATGTTTTCAAATTAATTAGACAAAAAAAGTGAGAGGTTTCTACTTTTTAGTTTTTACTGCTTCCTTAGTTGCATGTTGTGCTTGGGCTATGGGCCCAATCTCCTGAACTTATTTGCTTCAGGGGCCGATCCTTGGAGTTTAGAGAAGACTTACTCCTTATATACTTGTATTTTTTGTTTGGACAGCCACTAGAGACCTAGAGGTCGTTTGGTTGACGTATGAATTAAATTAACACAGGATGTATGAATATAAGGTAAATAAATTCCCTTGCTAGATCCATAGGAATTGTAAAATATTTGTTTGGTTACACAATGAGAATTATAAATTTCCATGTCAATTGCTATGTAATTAACCTAATGACACATGAATTTTGATTTACCGGGGGGGGGGGGGGGGGGGGGGGGGGGAATCGGTGATTAAAGTCCTGTGCTTCATGAGAATTTAGAATTTCTTGGAAGTTATAATTCTTTTGATTTGCGTCAACCAAACAGAAGAGAGTCTAGTTATTTTCTGGGAATTGCAAATTCCACCAGAATTTCTTTGCAACCAAACATCCTCCTAGAGTTGGAATGAGAATCGATCCCAATTTTTTTGAAATTATGAGAAACTCTAACCCATTTGACTTATCTCTGGAGAAGATAAATTATGGTGATATTAGAAGACTAGGGTTTTGTTGAATCTGATTTAAACTTATAGTATTTTTTAAATATATTCAAACTTTTTTCTAATCTGAAATTATTACTCCTTATATTTCCTTTTGCTTGTCCTGTTCTCGAAATGGAAAATACTAAATGTTTGTCTTATTTTAAATCTTTTCTATTTTTAACTCCTATTTTATCCACTTTTTCATGGTAAAATGAACCACATTTATCATTTTTTTTTCTCAATTATATTAAATAAAAGTCTAATCACTATCTAGATTACCCAAAATTGCATCTTCCAACACACAATTATTACATTTTCACATTGTACTAAATAAAAAAAAGTCAATATCTCTCTCTCTTCAAACAAAAATTTATTAATTTAACACCTTATTTTAATTAAAAAATCATTTTTCTTAATTTTCTTCCCGATTCCAAACAAGAAATAAAACAAAAGAGAACGGAGAGATTATATTTTTCCTTATAGTCATTATAAAGTTATTTCAAATCTTATACTTTTATGAATACATTGTTCTCAAGTTAAGCATGCATTAGAGTGTTTAAATAAGCTGAACTAAATTAAGATTAAAACCTTATTCTCTTGGACGATGGTTGCTTAATGTTTTGTTCAGTGTCTCCTAATTAATTAAGTTAGAAAGTTTAGTTAAAAGTACTATACATAATTTTGAGAAGGAGATTATAAAGACCAACCTGAGTTAATT
This sequence comes from Bassia scoparia, assembly GCA_008642245.1. Lineage (NCBI taxonomy): Eukaryota > Viridiplantae > Streptophyta > Magnoliopsida > Caryophyllales > Amaranthaceae > Bassia > Bassia scoparia. Next base: position 35,411 of record SNQN01002349.1, on the reverse strand, counting down.
AATTGAATTTGTTATACTTCAGATAAGAAAAAAGAGACTAAAAAAAAGGTAATAGTGTCTCGAGATTTGTAGGCATATAGTATAAGGTCATGCCGATACACATGATAGAGAGGATAAAAACAAGAATGATGGTAATGATTTTAAGCTCCGATCCACTTTCTTCATTTAATAATAATCTACATTATTATTGTTGTATAATTAGCATCTTAGAGAATTATTTAATCGAAATGACTAACATTAATTCGTTTTTATATTGTTTATTCTGCCCTAATTAACTTAGAAGTCTTTTTTTTTTGACAAGTACAAGTCCAATGTTGAGATAGGGTTGGTCTGGTGACTGGTGGATAGGACATTAGGATTTAGGACGGACAGTGATGATATGAGGAAGATGTACATCGCATTGTAAATATATCCAGAAATTTTATATTGGGGGGATGAAGTACGTACAGATATCGAACATTCATATAAAATCTTTACAACAAAAATTATTTAACGTAATACTTAAAATAATTATTGGTTAGTGACTCTAAAAGTCTGAATAATTACTAAATTTACTCTGAAATGTTAATATGATCATTTCAACCAAAAGCTTAATACAAGTAGTATATATAGCATATTCTTGGGTCTCAACCATTAGCTTAAGCTTTTAATTGGTTGAGATGGTGTCAGTTGCAACCTGTTGGATTAACTGAACTGAAATTGACCTGGACGGTTTTTAACCTGAAAAATTCTACCTGAGCTGAACTGAAACTGAATCGACATTAGTTCGTTTGAACTGAAATTGACCAGTAATTAAACCGTTAATATTATGAATGAACCTAAACTGAACCGAATTTTTAGCATCCTGTCACATAATTGAAACTGAATTGAATTGAATTGTTATCAACCCGTTATATAATTAAATCCGAACTGATATTAACCCAATTTATTTGATATGATCGAATTTTGTAATCACTTAAATATGATTTTACAAAAAAAATACTTCATCCGTTCCAAAATAAATGCATCACTTTATTTTCTTTCCTTTTTTGAGTCAGTACCACAATTAAAATACTCAATTTTCTCTCTTTTTATATGGAGATCACAATTAAAATATTATTTTTTCTACACCTACTTTATTAAAATATTCATCAATACACCTACTTTAATCATTTGTCTCTATTTTTTGGCCTCTTTTTACACACCTCATCATTCTCTCAATTTTTGCCTCAAAAACCGTAAAAACTAAAGTGATGCATTTAATTAGAAACAAAGGAAGTATGTTGTTTGACAGAAAAGTCCAATTTCAGGGCTCATACATACCAAAAGTCTGTCCAAGCCAACTCTATTCATCCATAGTCCATTATGACCTCTGGAGAGGAATTAAGAGGGGACTACTTAGTAAAGTCAACTATAAGTAGTCCCCTAAGTATAGTTGACTTTACTAAGTAGTCCCCTCCTAATCCCTCCACACGATGCCTTTTATTTAAATAATAATAATAATGCTAACCAGGAATTTAGATTATTGCACATCAAATTAAACATGCTAGCTTTCTAAGTTTCTAGAATTGGATTCAATAATGTACACCGGTATTAATCTTATATATATAGCTAGGTAAAAAAAAAAAAATCAAGGGTACTTCTCCGTATAAGTTTCCCAATAATATCGGAGTTTTAAAATTTACATAACTCAGCCTAAAAATATACAACAATTGAAAGCATATTTGAAATATAGAATAATAATAGGATGATATGATATTTCAATTGCGTTAATTAAATAGGTTGTGAATCGTATGCTATATATGGAGTACTCTGTATTTGACAATCAAAAAAGTAAATATATCTCCCATTAAAATTTATGTAGCTATTGATTATACATTGCTTAAGCTTTACTCTATACACACATAGTGGTACACTGTATACGATTTTCGTTCAATCGATAGGACACATTCAGATTGGTATATGGCAAATAAAAATATTCTAGCATCAAGTTTTTATCATTGTGTATTACTTCGTATTATTTTTATTATGATCATTAGCTACAGGTCTACAATCCAACTAGAGTTGTCAGTTTAATTAATAAACTGATCATTAGTTTGTAGATTCGCACCTTAAAAGTTCTATTTCAAGTAAAAGAGCAAGAATGAAAATAATCAATAATCAAATTAAAGTTGCAAACTTATAATCAGCTTCTTGTGTTTCTTTCTATTTTTGAGATAACACATTGATATAGTACATTAGTACTTCATACATTGAATGTATATTTGTCAGTCGAAGGACAATATATACTCAAATTCAACACAATACACTATACAGACATGATGATCTCAAGTTATATACCCACTAAGAAGTTATTTATGGAAAATAATGGTAGTTAAAATAATCAATTGTCATTTCCTATTAGCAAAATGATGTTCTACCAAAATTATTTTCTAGAGAAGCTTGAAATAATAACCTAGCAACGTACTAGTACTACTCATCGCTTTATTTTCATATAGAAAACTAATTAATGATCAAGCTCGTTGAATATATTAGAAGAGTGATGATTGCTCATTAATTGTCCTCCGAAATATTTACATATGGCGAGCGTGACTACATTTACCAGGTGAGTAATCCACTCACTACTATTTCGTAATACAATAATAAAATATTAATTATTGAGTTGAGTGAGGTACCACCATCACTACTTTTTACAAGTCTCGTTTAAAGGTGGGTAGTTTACCACTTTACCTGGTGAGTAAACAAAGGTTTTCCTATACTGCTATACATAGTTACATTACTTATGGTAAATGAAGTCAGTTTAATGTAATTGAAAGACATGCATGCGATAACTAATCAAGGTTTAAAACAGTTAAAAAGTAAGATCGAGTGATTAATTAAGGAGTGGTTACTACTAATTACTAATTAGTAGAGGATTAATGAAGCTATGGTGTGTGAGAGAAGCTGCCCAATGCTTGTTGGACTTGTTAAAAAGGGTTAACCCCACCACACCATGACACTTGACACCAGTGACCAGTGACCACTACTCTCTATACATACTGGGGTTAAACGTGGGTGCCAAAACTATAATCAGTAATTATTACAGAGTGGGACCCACTCTAAATATATTTGATTAGTTTTATTCCGGGGTGTTCTGCCTTTTTCTAATGTTGGTTAATCCATTTTTAAGGTTCCCGAGATTTTAATGTTTAAATTAAGTTTAAGATATGAACAAAAATGAACACCACTTTGTCGACTGCATGTACTCTTATTAACGGATCGAATGGTCTCATGTCTGGTCTGCTGGACTGGTGGTGGGCTTCTGTTTTGTTCTTTGCTACTCTCCTTTGTACCATCATATCTTCGCTTGCCTTTTATATCTTTGGTTGACATAAACAACATACTTCCTCCGTATCAAAATAAACGCAACGATTAAACACTTTTTCTCTCTACTTTATGTCAAATCGTTGCKTTTATTTTGATACGGAGGAAGTACTTTATTATCAAATGAATCTTTGAGGATGGAGTTTTAATTTATCTCATCGCCCACCGCACCCAAGATGTAATTAAACGTCTTTAACTAACTTAGTTATTTCTCATTCTTAGAGGCTTTGGTTCTTTTAAACCTTTCGATTTTATTTTAGGTTATTATTTAAAAATCGACAATTTCTTTTCACATGTGCCTTAATGAATGGATAAACTAACTAGTGTTAATTTATGCACCTCTCTTTTCTAACTCGTTTTTATGTCATTTGTAATCTTATATCATGGTTAAGTTTTAAAAGTTGTGGCCCTATTGTAATGTTATATATATCTTAGATGGAGCATGCATATAAAATCTATATATGTGTACCATTAATGTAAGCTTAAACCAACAATAGTAAAAACACACTTACTAGACAATAATCACAAGCAAGAATGAAAAGCACAATGGAAGAAATTTAATTAAGGTAGGAGTGCATTAGTTTAAACTAGGCCTCATAAGTAAAACACATGAAGAAATGAAACAATAATCCCTAACTAGTTGGCCCACCTCACGCACTTTTAAGCAAAAAAAAGTAACCATTTAATAAGAGTAATAATCATTCCTAATCAAAAAAAAAACTTGAGGCAATTATGCAATAATAAACTTTTAGAAATATTCAATTAATTGTCATAGTATTAAGAACAAAAAGGCAAGCCACATTGGCAAAGGTGGTGGGAAGCAACATTACACTCGGATCACGTGTGTGACTTTTGCTTCACTTCTCTGCCTCTTCTCACCACCAAGCAATGCAAACAAACACGGTTTTCTTCCTCCTTAACTATTCTTCACGATGTATCTACTTCTCTTATTTTTTTATTATTAGATGTTACACTTTTCTAAAAAAAAAATTTGAAATTAGATCTTTTGCAGTCTATAATTCATCACCGTCTTTATTTCTCCGATCATATGAGCAATATTTTTTCCGCTTTATCTATCCCTCCCTATCTTCAATGTGTACTCCCATCGTACGTAAGTAACGTAACGTATTAACTGCATCGATTTGACATAAAATATAGGGAAAAAATGTTCAATCATTATAATTAATGTGTTACGAAGGGAGTAAACTTTGATAAAAAAAACAAAAGTAATAATAGTAATTAAGGTTTTTTTGTCCATAACTACCTTAGTTACACACTTTTTTTTGTAAAATACTACTTATATTATAAAACCTTAGACATAACTACCTTAAATTTCCATTTTGTTGTTGACCACTACCTTGTTTCATTTTTCGGCGTTGCCTTTGGTTTTCTGGTCATCAAAGTGCACGTGATCTCATTTTTTGTCATTTTTTTCGATTTTCCTTCCCTTTCCCCTTCATTCTCCTCTTTTATTTCCTATTCAATCTACTTAAATTTGATTCAAAGGTATACTGAAATTTGAGGCGTGGAGGGAAGGAAAATCGAAAAAATTGGCAAAAAAAACAGATCACGTGCACTTTGATGATCGGAAAACCAAAGTCAACGTCGGAAAATGAAACAAGGTAGTGGTCAACAACAAAATGGAAATTTAAGGTAGTTATGTCTAAAATTTTCTAATGTAGGTACTATTTTACAAAAAAATGTGTAAATAAGGAAAAAAAACCTAATAGTAAATAATATTTGTGTAGTTCTCCTGAACCGGGGGCGATGAACCGGAAAGGTTTAGCAAATCGGCACGCTTAAGCACACGAGTTTTAGAATGAAGGGGGAGTATGTGGAAGATGTTGATTGGTTACACTTGTCACTTCTGGAGCATATCAAAGAATAATTACTGTTCGAAAATAAAGAAGAAGGAAAAGGCAAAAAGGTGGAGCCCACAATGAGCTGAAGATAACGGAACAGGGCCCCACAGAAAACGGGGGAAGAGATTAATGATCTTGGGCTAAGCCCACGCCGGACCACCAGCCGCCACGTACTGAAATAAACCCCCGTACACAATCATTCCGGTTAGTGGGCCCGTCTCTGCACCAGCCTCCACATTCCACAGGGCCATAAACTTCTGTTTCTTCCTTTTTCACATTTTCCTTTTTTGGTCTTTTCCCATAACACAGCTCGTCCTACTACTTCACTACTCACTATATTCACTAGGAACTTGGTAATTTTTTTTGTCGATTTTGAGCATATGATCTAAGGGTTAGGTCAGAGATACTTAACTCTTGTAAATACGAGAGTGAGATCGCATTCTAATTTCATATTTTCTCCGAGTTCCAAAAACTCTCTGTTATTGAGTTAGATATCTAACTATTAGATAATGTAACTTTTTTCATAACGTAATAAGATTAGTGGGAGAGAGCAACCTTTCAGATAATTTTGTATGAATAAATGATTTGTTTTCCTAGTTTTCCTATCGGTACCCTATTCTTTTAAATTTTCTCACAATTCAGTTTCAGTTAATAGTCAAAAGAGCAAAACTAAGATACCATCTTGATCGGCTCACAATTCAGAACTCTTCTCGTGATCGGCTCTCAAAATCCTCACTAGGATACCATCTTGTATTTTTTAAATGCAAAATAGACTAGTACTAGTATTTAGATAGTTAATTAATCACTAATTCTTCTAATTTTATTTAGTTTGATAAGTTAAAAATCAGTACATCTAAAGTATTACTTTTTAAAAGTTTCTTCTTACAAGTATATGCATTTGATTTTGATATTGAGATAGGAAGCAAATGATGAAATGCACTAAAACGCAGTTGATTGAAGATGTACGGCTCGTAAGCTAAGCTATAGCCAAAGATAGAGCCAAGCCGTGATAAGCCAAAAGGGTCAACTCTAAACTCTTGCCTCCTTGCTTGCTCGTGAATAATCAAGGCATATATAGTAAAATGATTACAATAATCTTTTGTACCTCAGCTCCTTCATTTCGAAATTCTAGTTACGCTTTCTGTTTAAAGATGTTCCAATTTACGAGCTACACTTTCTTTTTGGTTAAAACATTATCTCTATTTCTTCATTGTCACATAAATTGTTTTTTTTTCCATTTTATAATCTTTCTTCATTGATTTTTTTAAGAAATCCATGCACACTCCATATATACCTACTAAATCGACATGAAAAAAGTAATTACTCCCTTCGTAACACAATAAAAATAACAATTGAATTTTCACGCATTTTGATGAAGAGATTTAACATAGTAAACGATCAAATTAATCAAATTTTTTTATCACAATATCCTATTCTTTATTGTGTTAAAATTATTTAGACTAATTTACTCGTTTATATTGTTAAATCTATTCCTAAATATATGTAAAAATTCAATTTTTTTTAATTACGTTACGAAGAGAGTATAATTTTAAAATATAAATGGAGGCCGGAAGGAATGAAGGATGATGATAGCATTTCTGGAGAGAAGTCGTTGTCGCAATTTATGACATTCCGGGTCGGTCTGTGGGCCCCGTTTTAATCCTCTCAAATACCTCATTGGCATTTCTTTCCTTCTAGGAGTACATTCATTCACCTTTTTTATTTTTATTATTTTTTTAATGCGGACCAACCAACCAGAAGTCGCGTGCATCTATTGTCGAATGAAGTCTTTCATAGAAAAAACAATAAAATAATATGAAATAAAAAGATTTGAGATATGGAGGTAGTCATTAATGAAGAAAAATCCTAAAAGGAACTTTTTTGATGGTTGTATTAATGACATTTTTGGTGAGTTTGTTGTTAATCTTAATTACGTCCTACTTTAATTGACAAATAAGGGATAACACACTTTCACATTTTACTATTCAGCATTTCGATCACCAGGTGTAGTTCTCCGCATCAACTACGCTTGCTAGTTATCAAGTGATTGTTGGTGTAGTGATAATTATGACAATATTTTGTAGGGTGGACTGCGTGTTCGATCCTCACAAGTACAATTTGGAAGAGATCGAAACCTAATTGCCTAAAATTGATCATCGAATCTGAATTAGCCCAAAGAGCTAGCACAGTTAACCTGATGAAAACACACACAAAAAAACTATGCTTGCTAGCTATACAATACTACTTATATTATAAACCCGTCATTAACACTAATAATCTTTTATATTATATAGATTTTAGATGCAGTATTAGTTTAATGACACTGCTGACTCTCTTGGTCACGCACGGTCAAGCACTCCTTTGCACCACGCTTATCAGATCAGCATGTTTCTTGTTTGAACACTTCTAGGTTAGTTATTGATTCAATGTCAGTCACATTTTAGTATTCTCTATGTTTATAGCGTGGAATAATATATGTTTCAACAACAATGTAATTTAAGAGTCTTCTTCATCAACATATATAGATAAATATTGCTATATTGTCACATGTAAAAATAACATAATAAATTTAATAAAATCCTCTCACATCAATTCTTCAATTTATCCTCAATGTAAAATTTAATAAAATCTTCTCACATCAATTCTTTAATTTATCCTCAATGTAAAATTTAATAAAATCCTCTCACATCAATTCTTCAATTTATCCTCAATGTATGTAAGGTACGTACCTAGTTTATGCAATGTGTGCTAGTATATATTGACTATACATTAGACGTGGTTTATTTGTGTAGAACTGCATTAATTACCTATGACTTACCGTACGTTTGTTCTTTTACACTTATTCTATATCCAAATCCATGTTTTTTAAACTATGCGTGTTCATCAGTTTATTTAATTCAATTTAGCTCAATCTTGGTAAGTTCAATCTAGTTCAAACAATAGAGCCTCATTCGTTTACTCATTTACCTTGTTACTTGTGTATGATGAATGATAGTTGATTTTAAATTCAAAATTAGGTTATTACGCAAGGAGAGAGACATGTAATAAACAACTTTTGTCCCACTTTAATTTGTCACCTAAATAACGTGAACATTTCACATATGCTACCATACATGGACTTTGGAACTTAATATATATTTAGGTTTTGGTCCGTCATTTCTAACAGTACATACTAAACTCTCCTTTCATAACCTCACTTTGGATTAGGTTAGAACATAATAATTAGTTGTGTTGTACCAACACTTGAACCATAGCATAGAATATACTGCAAGGGACAAGAACTGTAGTAGGACTGTAAGAGTTGTGGGTTGTAATTCTAGTTAGGACAACATACAGTTATTTTTGGCTGTTACTCATCATCCCACTAACATAATAATATAAAAGAAAATAAAAGACTTTTAAAAGAGAAAAAACAAAAAAACTTTCAAAGTCTCATAATATCAAAATCTGTGAATCACACCCATATGCATAATTTTAAGAGGCTTTAAGAAGGCTAAAGCTCCCCACTTCCATCACCATCCAATGCTGACGTTAATTTAATTAATTAATTTCCCTTTTTATTTAAAAAAAAATAATATGATTTATTGTCGAAAAATGGTAGTCTTATTCTTATTAATAAGGTCTTTATCAGTAGCTGGTAAAGAGAGATGTTTCAATTCTATGCTATAATTCATCATCCTTAAGCTTATAGCTTAAATATCATCCCACCCTACCCTCCATATCTTTCTCCTTTCCTCCACAATCCCCCATTTTTCGCGGCGAAAGCTTTCCCAGCAATCAATCCCAAGATAAGGAAGAGAGAGATAGAGAGACACAAACACAAACACATCAAGAAAGCATTTATATAACCCTGCTACATACACCTTCATTGGCACAATGGTAATGATAATGAGACCATATTAGTTTTCGCAAAGGGATTGGCCTTGTTTTTATTATTAGGGCTTTTGTATATCTTGCTTCTTATTTAACCCTCCTTTCTCTTACCTTTTCTCACTTCTTCTTTTTTCCTCTTTCATTCAGTCATTCCTTCCTCCCATCATCTTTTTTCAGTTTCTAGCCTCGGGATCTGATCCCGATCAGTACTACTCTCTCTCTCTCTCGCTTCGATTCCCAAGGTAGTCATATCCTAAACGACGCCTTGCTTACTCCCTCCGTTCCTAAATAAGTGTCGTTTTTTTATAGTTATCCGATTATTTGATCCATCATATCATCAAAGGTTTCGATCTCTCAAAGGAAGTGTGGCGCGGTGCAGTACTTCCAACTGACTGATTAACTGATCACATCAAACTGTCAAAGGGGTTAGGTTTCCTGCACAGCAATCTTCATCTCGTAAGCTCGATCTACCATTTCCTGATTATTCCTTGTTAATTTTTTTTTGAAGAACTCGTATTTCTTATGCAATTAATGTTGCTGTTAGTTATTGATGATTTTTTTTTGAAGTGATTAGATTATAACCATGATTATCTTCGTTTTCATGATATGTGGTTTTCCATGGTGGTCATTACTTTTGCTTTAAGCTTTTCTATCATCAAGTATGATATCTCTTCTTATGCTACTTTTATTTTAGCTCCTTTTTTAATTTTCTGAACTCTCCTTAAAACTTCAAAGATCTGCTGTGTTCTAGATGAATATATTATTATTTCAGCTAAAAATTTAGCATATAAAATTTTAATTTATTTCCTTCTTTTACATCCAAAAATAAACTAATAAAGTATGCTATATAAGTGAATATGTAATCTGTGTTGATTCAACGTATTTTCTGAAGTTTATTTTTTTTTGCAAAGTAACATGAAAAATTTTCTTGTTTTTTTTTGGGTGAAAAAAGTGTATTTTTTCTTGAAGAATGCTTTTTTAATTCAGGTTTTCCTTAACAAATCAATCTTTGAACGGTGCTTTCTGTATTACGAAGTATATTTTGGGGAATTATACTTAATTTTTTTTACCACGTATGTTATGTAATTATGTTGATATCATCATGTACTGTAATATTTTCATATAATTTCGACATGTAATTTGAGTTTGATTGATGCACCTATAAATGCGAGTAGCGTCACAATTGCATGATCGAAATGGGGAGGATTAGGATTTAGGATTATGATGAAGAGGCAAGTTTGATCATCATTTGAATCTGGAAAATTTATCTCAACTATTTCATTCATACAATAGTATGTATGTAAATTATTAAGGTGGTGAAAACTTAAACATGCATTATATCTATGTACTGAATTCATTCACTTTGTTTTGAAGGGAAAAAAAGATTGTGATCGAGTTGTGAATATATAGAGTACAAAAACATAATGCATGAGTGTTCACCACCTTAATATGTTTCCCAAACATCAATAATTGACATACTATTTTAAGAGGGGATGAGTTGACATAAATTTCAAGGGTTCATATTATCATCAAACTTTAGTTTCAAAAATATAATATTTTTTTTTTGTATTCACATAAGAATTATTTATTTCTTTTATTGGTTAATGGAATTTCAAGTTCTTTGCTTTTGAAATAGTAATGTATGCCAAAAATGGAAATATACTCAGCATAAACTAATGCATGATTATATTATCATTACTCCTTTGGTAATTGGGAGCAACGAATGTCATATTGCATTGCATCTTTTCACCCTATTGTTACCTGTTTGTGAATAAATAATCCAATTTAACCATTGTATTGACTTGAAGCAACAAATGTCATATATGCCCTCCGTAACATATTAAGTACAACAATTGTACATTTTTCCTTTCTACCTTGTGTCAAATCGTTGCAATTAATTCGTTATATATATTGCTTTCCTAGTTCCGTTTTCGATAGTGGGTCCGTCTGGTGGGATGTAATCGAATAATTTATTTGTTTGTAAAAATTGGTGTAAGGTTAAGTGATAAAACATATCAATATTGAACTAAAACAGAAGGTATTATGTAGATCAATTTGGAACGAAGCATATATACTATGCATAACATGAGAGTAAAGGCTAACGTACTCGGTTAATTATACTATGCACAACCAATAATAGAGGTTAAATAGTGTATATGTCATGGATTTGTGATCGACGTTGGCTATATGTTAATTAAGCTTTTGGTTTGCAACTGTTTTACTTTGTTGCAAAAGTGGTATCATAGAATGAAGATCCACTTGAAAGTTTGAAGTTTATTAATTGACTGCAATATGCTTTCTTTCTTGTAGAAATCTTGATGCATATTTACTTTTGGTAGCTCAATAATGTTGACATGCATATTGTGTTGCCATGCATTTTAGCATGCATGCAAACTATTTAGAATGATTGAGTTTTCTTAATCAATGTTTCCCTTTAATTTTTATGTTTCTCTTTGAGAAACTATACACATTTTACGTGCCTTTTGCTGTTGTCTTACTTGTCTATATTATGAGGCAGTAGATATCCTATTAATCCACTTTAAATTATTTTTTAATTTGCTAATGAGAGTCAGGGATATATAACTCAAGTGGTCAAAGCTTCCCTCTCGATTTCAGGATATTCTGATATCGATTCGTATCTCCTCCCTTATGACTCATAGCACATAATAAAATTAAATAAAAAACACTATTTTCTGCTAATACTTGAACATACTCCTTTCTCCTTTCTAATGCCACCATTGTAACTATTGTTTGATGGCTTGAATAGCTATATTTCTAGTGATGATGAAATGATCAACTCAACCAAAAGATTAATTTAAAAGTCAAAGGTAAGCTTTATAACTCTCATATACCCTAGAATAAGTGTTTTGAATTTAATATTTTTTTTAAGGGAGCATAGGTTTTAAAATTAGTTCATGCATCCACATTGGAATATAAATATAGAATAAACATATATACTTTCTCAGTTTCTTAAAGAGTGCATCACTTCGATTTTTTCGAAAATTGGAGCAAAATTTGATAGAGGCTCATTTACGCAAAAAGAATTCATTTTTCCAAAATTGCTCCTTTGTCCAAAATGAGCGAAGTACTTTTGCTTACTTGAACGAAATGAGCATGTGTTTGAATACTACAAAAAATGTCACCGGTTCTATCTAGCAAAATACATCTAGTCGTTGTGCCATAGAGGCTCTCACCTAAAATGTACCAGTCGAGCTAATGATTCTACTGCAAAATATGGTCAATAAGGATTCATTCTATGTAGCTATACAAATTTAACATAGACAATCGAGGTTATCCTTAACTCACAGAAATGATATTAAGGCTTCGTTTGTTTTGACGGAAAACATTTTCCCGAAAAATGATTTTCCTCCCTCTTTTAGTTTTCCTTTGTTTGTTTTGGAAAGAGGTGGAAAATTATTTTCCTCAAAGGAGAAAATGTCACTTTGAAAAAGGAAAATCATTTTCCTTTTGTAGAGAAAGAATGCCACAATTTCCTCCCCACTTCTTACATCTCCCTTGTTCGATCATTCCCCCACCCTTCCTTCATTTCTATTACATTTTTCATTTCCTTCATGAGTTTTCCTCTAATCAAACAAACAAAGGAAAACTTTTTTCCTAGAAAATGATTTTCCATGAAAATTGTTTTCCTTCAAAACAAATGGAACCTAAATCCGAATAAATTAAGGTCTTAAAATATTGTTCAATTCAATAAAAATAAGACTCTTGACATCAAAATATTAATAAATTAACCAAAACATAAAATTTTAAGGAGCAAGTAATAACATAGATAAAAGGTTCTCATTATGTAAAAAAGTATTTAAAAATAAAATATTCTTTGAAAATAAAGTCTCTACACATTAATGAGTGTCTAAAATATGCTCCTTCCATTTCAAACTTAGTTATGGAGTATATGGTAAGAATGTTTTAAAATTAACTTTAACGAACGTATTATATATTGATATATACTTCATTCGTATCAAAATAATGAACGATTTGATATAAAATAGAGAGAAAAAATGTCAAATCGTTCGTTTATTTTAATACGGAGGAAGTATAATCACATTTATATTATATGGATAGTACGGAGAACGTTTTCCCCTCTAGGAATATCATGGATAAAGCTAAGGGAGTAATGTACGTACCATGGTTACATTCTTCATTATTCGCTTTGTAATTTTGTTTTAAATTAAAATGTCTTCTAGCTAGTGTGAACATGTATTGGTGAAGGCATAATAAGTGTATAAAAACATACGTATATTATTTATGGTATTGATAAGTCATACTCGTAAGTTATTGGCATATGTTTTAGCGACATCATCTTGTCTGCCACAGCTTCATATTGTGAAAACATTTGTTTGACTAGAAAAGGAGGTTGACCCCTCCTTTGAAATTTCGGTCAATTTATTCCTTATTTTGGTTTGGCATGCGTTTGCTTCTCGATCTCCTGCATCATTCAAACAATTTAATTTGGTGGCTCCCAACAGCTTATGCATCGCCAATTGCTAGCTTCCACGTCATCTTTAGGCAGAATTATTTACTCTAATTCTAGGCCTGCTTATTAATTCCACGTCATCAGAATTATTCGACTGAAAACAACTGAATTGGACTGAAAATAATTAAGCTGAAATAAACAAGTCCTAACTCTAATACCAGTTGAATGGTACGCATACCATGCATAACGATGTTATCTGAAATTTATAGATATCAATGTATGTACCTTTAACAATCTTAGGAAACATGATTATTATTGCATTGCTTCATGTATAAGTTGAGTGCGGTTCCATCATAAAACCAACCAGTAATATTAGACATCTATCATCCCTCCGATCTTTGAATCTCGAACATTTGAGGGGTAATTTCTAATATATCTGCCTGAGATACTACTTTAGTATCTCTAATGGCAATTTTTCGTAAATTTTGTTAACTTTCATTTAACATGCATGTGATGCTTGTACCTTAAAAGTAAGATTAAAGTGACAAAAATACCCTTAGAGATACTACTTTAGTATCTCAGACATATATGTTGGAAATTCCCCACATTTGAGATATAATCTCAAAAGTACTTATAAAATTACTTCATGCATGAACACAATATTATCCCTTGAATTTATATGCATGCATGCATGACAATCGATCATAAAGTGCATACACACAATAATAATGGATCACATATAATCTTTTGTTAATTTATTTCTTCCGTTGGGTGTGACATGCAGGTCCTTAACTACCATTGTTCGATATAATGGAATCATTTTCGCATGTTCCTCCTGGCTTTAGATTCCATCCAACAGATGAAGAACTGGTTGATTACTACTTACGTAAGAAAGTAGCCGCAAGAAAGATTGATCTTGATGTCATCAAAGATGTCGATCTTTACAAGATTGAACCATGGGATCTTCAAGGTATATATCAATTTTAATCATCCATAATGCATATACGAATTGAACTATTTGGTTTAAGACAATGTTATGGAGCGACAAATGCCCATAGATAGATATTATCATAAGTGGTTACTTATATATACACATGCGATCTTATCATAGTACTGTATATATTAGCGGATCATTTTAACCATATAGATAGATATCTTATTTTATCGTAAGGTCTAATTTATATTTTATAATTGTTTGGTTGGAYGAAAATATAAAATGAAACAGAACTATGCAAGATAGGAAGTGAGGAGCAACATGAGTGGTATTTTTTCAGCCACAAAGACAAGAAATACCCAACAGGGACGAGGACGAATAGGGCTACGAAGGCAGGATTCTGGAAGGCAACGGGAAGAGACAAAGCTATATACGCAAAACATAGTTTGATTGGCATGAGAAAGACTTTGGTTTTCTACAAAGGCCGAGCCCCTAACGGTCAGAAGTCTGATTGGATTATGCATGAGTATCGTCTTGAAACAAATGAAAATGGAACCCCTCAGGCGAGTTTCCTACTCTCTCTCGTTTTTTTTTCACATACTTGCGTTCTTTCTATTAATAGATGTAACGTTTTTAACTTAAAATAAAAATACTTCAATTCGCCTGTTCTTCTATAGATGCATTATTATTATTATTGAAAATGCTTTTTCTTAGGGTCATTTATTCATGTCAATGATAGGTTTGTTTCCTACTAAGCTAGGAAGTTATTATATCTTAGGTTGTACGTGCATGCATCGATTCAACTAGAGTACTCGGAAGCATTTTCCCTTTGGTAGTATGATAATAAGTCACAATTAATTCTTCACATTCATAGTTACACCATGTAATGTATAAGGTTAGATTGCAAGCTACAATATGATCTTTCTATATGTCTAATGTATGCAAGCATTATGGTGTTAGATAAATTTTATGATATAAGTGAAAAAACCCAAAAAAAAAAAAAATCTTGGCTGATCTTATGCTAAATGTTTTATCAGGAGGAAGGATGGGTAGTATGCAGGGTGTTCAAGAAGAGAATGGCAACAGTGCGTAAGATGGATGATTCGCCGTGTTGGTACGACGATCAAGTCTCCTTCATGCCGGACATGGACTCTCCAAGAACAAGGATGCCTCACCATCCCAATTACCATGCACCAAATAGTAATTTCCACCATCACCACCACCACCACCATAACAACATGTACCCTTGCAAGCAAGAGCTTGAAATACAGCCCTACAACATTTCACACCATGATCCTTTCCTTCAACTTCCTCAATTGGAAAGCCCTAAAATGCCCCATGCTACTATGCAAAATTGTAGCACTTATGCCACAAACACAAATTTACCCTCATCGTCGATGATCACTACTCAAGACCAACTCGTCCATTCACAGCATTTGGATTCGATTTATGGCAACTCTGAGCAATTTTTTGATCAAGTTACAGATTGGAGGGTGCTTGACAAGTTTGTTGCATCTCAACTGAGCCACGACGAACAACAAGGTGCCCCTCCTCCAAATAAGGAGTCAAATTACTCGAATGCGCCCATATTTCCTGTGTCCGAGCACATGAGCATGGTGATTAGCCCTAACTCAAATAAGCATGATCTATTGGTGCCATCATCAGATCATCAATATGCTTCAGCGTCCACCTCGAGCTGCCCAATTGACATGTGGAAGTGAACAAATTAAAGGACATACAAGATCATGTTATGTTACATGCTAATAATAATTAATCACCTAATTAAACTGATCATATACACATACTATACTGATTATATAGGAAATACAATTACTATAAAAAGGATATCTTGGATAAGTTCCTTGTACATAATAAAAATGTTTATGCATTATTTACTAGTAGGGGTATTGATTATGATGAACTTGCATTGTGAGATCATCAATGTGGACTTCGGGAGTATATGATGCTTATTATTATTATTGGATAATAATAGCATTTGCTTAGGAGATTGTTTCTAAATATTATTGGGATTTCAGACTCGATCCAGAAACATCGAATATCTTATTGTACTTTTTTTTAAAATATATATTGAAACTTAACTTACATTTTTAATGAAGCGAATTGTTATTGTATTCAAAATCTACATGTCCTAAATATTACTTGTACTTTCTAATTCTACAATTACGTTTAATGTTTTTCTTTTGAATTATTATTTTCACACATTATATGAAATATTTGTACATAATTATGGCGTATTTTTTTAGTAGGGGAAATTAAAAAAAAATTAAACTCTAGTCACACTCTATATTAGTTAAAACTGAACATTTAATCACTAAAAGAGTGATAATAGACAGTCTCTACTAAAAACGAATTTTTATTATTGAAAATCATGTTGATTAATCTCGGAGATTAGGAACCCTGTTGTTATTTTGTTATGATAACTTTTTTAAAAAAATTAACCATATTCTTATTTACGGAGTAGTTTTTTTTTTTTTTTTTTTGAAGTAATAATGATCGCATTTGTAAGCAAATTTAAGCATGCGTGAGAATATTTACTTTTCTTTTCCATCAAGCTTAAATGAAGTATAGCATGTCTGCATGTTGATTTGTGTTGTAAGTGCGGGAGACAATATAAGTTTGGGTGACAAGTCTATTTGATTCACTTATTATTTAGTGAGCTTAGGAAGATTATTGTGTATCTATCTGATCGATCTGATGAATAATATGGAGGTACAATGCATGAAAACGAAACTCGATCTGATCTGTATGATAGATATATAGGTTGTGGACATTGCTTGAGATCAATCACACTCATATATACGCTTTTCTAATGTTTATACATACAAATTTTATTTAATTAGTGTATTTCTTCAATAATAATATTCTTTTGAGAAAATACTAATTGAATTAGTACGTCAACTAGGGGGATTAAAACCGGCTTAAAGGTTCCTGCTTGCTGAAGATTGCAGCATCACAGGTAATACGTTCATTAGTGGCAAATCAGTACAATGTTTAATAATGATATCATATTTCATTTTAAAGCAATGTTCCTCAGCTCGCTCGTAGTAGCACTCTTCGTTTAACGCTAAGTACTCATGTCACATCCTTCACACAAATACAAACACCACAATTAACATGACTGTTGTCTGTTGTCACTTATATTAGGACTAAATTACATTTGCATGCGGCGCCCCATAACTGATTTGAGTATTCAAGTTCCAAATACATAAGAGGCCAGCCCATGCATGCATTAGTGCAATACTACGTACATACATTTCTACAAATAATTACAGTAGTTCATGTAATATGCAACATATATACATAATTACAAAAAATACATGCATGTATAAATATGGATTGCAGATTAAAGTCTAATACATTCAATAATAAAGCAGAAGAGAGGAATTGAAGGTCGTACATGCATAAAAATGATACAAATAATAAGGTGTACTGTTTGTATATTTTGCATGCATGAATCATGATATGATGCTGATGATCTGATCATTTTTTGTGAAGAAGTAGTTATATAAGTAGGCACGTACCTGAAGAAGGAATAAATGAATGGTATGATATGGTGGAGCATGCAGTAGCAGATAGCTGTCCTTTCTCAATTCTCGCTCATAACATGAAAGATTTTCATGCAGAATAATGAAGCTCGTTCAATCGATAGATGATAAATCCACAATATGTGGTGCATCTATTTTGCGACCTTTAAATTAAATCTTCAAATATGGACCGCTAACTTTATATTTATACATGAATGCTTTCGAATAATAAATATATATTAAAAATAAAAGGAAAAGTGGGGCTAAATTAGATTGTTCATTGTAATGTTTATCCTTTTTTTTTAATGAGAGGAAAGACCCAGTAGGATCCTCTTACTTAGGTTGAAGTCAAGTATCTGAATCAATCAATTGCTTTTAAGCAATGTGGGCCTAAACTCATGTACATACAACCAAAAACTACAATTAAATTAAAATTTAAAGTGGTACAAGGCAGTTTGACACAATCATTGAGCGTGCTCGAATCAAAGAGTATGTGCTACATTAATTTACCAGCATTCTATTTATTTTTCTTTTTTCCCAAAAGAAAGGAAATAAAAATACTTTCTTCGTTTTTTTAGATGTTCCGTTTTGATTTTTGTGGTTTTTTAGGTAAAATTTTGGTGTAAGTGATTAGGTGAGTAGATGGGTAATTTAATAAAGTATGTGGAACCCATAGATGAGAGAGGTAGAGAGAAGATGTTGTAGACCCTAAAAAAAGTAGAAGGTAAGTAGAGATTATAGGATCATTTATTGTGATCTCGTGTCTTGAAATTAAAGGGGAAAAAAGCAAAGTGCCCTAATGTGAAATTTTCATATTTAGAAACTGAGACATCTAAAAAAAAGGAGAAAGTACATATTACTCCTACGGTCCTACACTATAGAATATGAGACTGTTTGGATCAAGAGAAGATGAACGCTATTTTAATTTGTCTGATCTACTTATCGATTAATTGTTAATCTCAAGATATTTTGAAATCGGAATAGGTCTGGGCTATTTCCCACTCTCAAGTTGATAAGACTATAATATTTACTAGTACATTAAATAGCTTTACTTTTCAAGTCATATTATAATAAGTTAACAGAGTTAGGCTAAATTTGACGAGGCGCATGCTAGACTATTCCCATCAGACTTAGGTTACAATTTCGTTGTTTTATGGGGGGGGGGGGGGGGGTTCCCCTTGTTTCACACTCACTTGTGGAATAAGGAAAACAATGAGAGTAAGCTATTCATGTCCTTTTGGTTCACGCATACTTGAATTGCCAAGGAGACATACATTCATTAAGCAAAGAGTAAAATCAACAGTGTGGTGCGTGTTACGTTGTATGTATGGCAAATTGGCAATTGCATGCAGCATCACTTCCAAGAGTTCCAACCTCTCGCACTCATCATCACCAAATTAAATGCAAGAATGAATGAAACTTGTAAATAAATGTTCCTTTATTCTAACTTCTAAGGGCTTATCTACCTAACCCTATTAGTTTTGCAACCAAATAAATTGACAACGCTTATTAAATTAACTTGAAATGATTATGTAGCAAAGGTCATTCTTATATTGGGCGCTTAATATTTTAATTCACCGTGCAATCGAGGGACTAATGAAATTTGAACCACCGATCTTCTTGTTATATGAGCTCTGGTACCATGTCAAATTGTCAATGAATCATCTCAATAAAAAAATATGTGGTTAAATGAAGTTCGGAACTAACATGACTCATTGTACTCTATCATTATGGAGTAAAAAATTATGTTAAAGCTATAGGAGCAAGGTCAATAGGTCACATAATCAGTTAGAAAGCTTGAAGGTTTTAGAGCACTCAATTATTAGCGGAATATAAATAAAGAAATAAAGGAACCACAAGATTTAACGAGGTTCAACCAACTTTGGCATACGTCCTCCTACCCTATGTTCTTTTATTAATCTACTTCGAAAAATAAAGAACACACTCCCTACTGTTGCCCTACTCCGGGAACCAGTACACCCCACACTGTACTTCGAATGTGCACTCGACTTATACTCGTAAGCCCTTTGTGTTTGAACTCACAAACACTCACCTAGCAATCAACCCCTCTGTTGATCACTTTAACAATAGCAGTTTTATCTCTTTTGATCTCACTTCTTGAAAGCAAATAAAGAGAACATGTTTACGCTTTAAGGTGCTCTTGTATATGAATCGATGTAGGGTTTTGTGCTTTAAGTGTTTTCTCTCAAAAATAAACTCCAATATTGATGCGTCAGAGATATATGGAATATGGACGAGTAAGTGTATATATATATGCTTTGGATATATAACCCTAGTTTCCATAAATCACACAAACTTGATCTACAAGCTATTATGTGATTTATGGAAAGTATTTATCTTATTCGGTTTTATCAAAGAATAAAATCAAATAAGATAAATACTCCTAGTATTATGGTATCCCAAATATAGACACTTATTTTATCCAGCTGCTTATATTATACTATTTTATAAAACAGATCTTTGAAGAAATATTTTACGAAAACCATTTCAAAACAAGCAGTTAAGATATTCCATGTAGTGAACCTGATTCCTCAAACTTGGTTGTTCCCTACTTTGAGTATGTTATGAATTTTGTTTCAAGCTTTAATTTGTAGCAGAATTCACAACATAAATCATTACACTTATAAGCACTTATAATACCCAAACATACAAATCATACTACGGAGCACATTACATGAAAATCCTAGAAAACTATAAAGTACTGTAGGGCTCCGCCCCGCCTTAGGCAAGGGGCGTGACCTCAGCTTCAGTGTCATGGAGTTGAGCCATGGAATCCGCATGTGAATGCGTTGGGGTGTGTCGTCGAATTGAGGGGATCGCCACCGTGCCTATATAGGTTATTCACGGAC